>VFFE01007187.1:300384-388337 GCA_008921705.1 Burhinus oedicnemus
AAAAAAAAAAAAAAGAGGAAGGATGAATTAAGAGTTGGGCAGAGGATTCTACTCTGTCTGCCTGGTATTGCAGTGGCCTGTTTTTTTTCTCAAAATACAGGTGGATTGGTTGATGAATCTTGAAAAATAATGAGTGGTAGGAAAACCTCTGTATTGTGTCAGATCACCATCATGTTTCCCATAATTTGCAGTAATCACTCAAGTTATTCAGAAAGTCAGGGCCCCACAAGGTGATATAAATAGCTCTCCTTGTATTGAATCACTTGCAAAATGAAATTCAAGGTACAAGACATGGGAGAAAAGGACAAAATGACAAGCTGGTGATGCAGAAGAGATGGCAGGATTAGTGACCGTTACATGGTGCTAGTTTGCATGGATTAGTGAGAGAGAGAGAGATATATATGTAAATTACTGAGCAGTATAATCTTCTCCTATTATAATCGGGTACCAGAAAACAAAATTGTCATAGGGTTGATACCAGTTTGTGGTTTTCTTCAGCTAGTTTGGCAAAAGTGAGATTTAAGGAAAGACGTGAAGCTGGATAAAGTACAGACTTTTGTTGCAAAGAACTTTTTCTGCATATAAGTTAAAGCCTGGGAAACTCTTAGGCAAAGGTCTGTGAAAAATGTGAGATTTTAGTTGAGGGGAAAAATAGAATAAGGAGAAAATAGTAAATAGATTAAGAAGTTAAATGTTTCACACCCTAGTTTATACACAAAAATGTTATCCTTTAGAAGGACAGCAAACTTGGAAAAGACAAAGAAAGTTTAAAAAATGGATGCATAGGAAGCTCCTTGCCATAATAATATTAGAGTAACTACATAGTGTTGAAAGGAAGAGGAAGAGATTGAATATCTGAAATTAAAGCAAATGTATTGTTGCCTTGTGTAAGAAACACAAATATCTAAAAGGAGACCGCATTTTCTCACTTCATGATACCTCCCTCTCATTTGAGTTCGGAAAAAAATAGACTGTTCCACAATAGTTAGGAAGTTTCTTGTACCTTACTTTGAACTACATGATAAGTATGTTCCAAAGGATGACAGACAGTTAATATTGTGCAAATAATCAAAAAAAAAGTGATAATGCCTCTCAAACATTGGTTCTGGATCTTATGACTTGTAAAGCTTTTATGAGTGACTCCTCAAAACAGTTTGTATTATTTCTGTCAGTTTGCAAGGAAAGGTGGTTTGCAATACAAGTGGAGCTTTGTATTTAATTATTTTATATCTGAGAAAAAGACTTACCACGTTTAATTGTGAGCCTTAAATGATTTTTTTATAAGCAAGATGACAGTGAGCTCGCAGAACATTCAAAGATTTTGTACTCATAGCATGCCTCAGAAACGTACTGAATTCTTCATACGTGCAGCCTTATGTTTCAGTTTTTTCTGGTGTACCTTAATAAATAAAAGTGTACTTGTTATAAACTAAGGTACTGAAAAGCAGTTTGTGTGTTTTTTGAATTCTGCTGATTGGCTAATGGTTTCTTTCCGATTCTATTTCAGATGCATCCACTCGGACTGTGTAACAGCAATGATGAGGAAGACCTGTATGAATATGGCTGGGTAGGAGTGGTGAAACTGGAACAGCCAGAGTTGGAGCCTAAGCCGTGCCTCACTGTCTTAGGAAAGGTAAGGGGGTACTTTGGGGTAAATGCTGCATCTAACTGTTTCTTGGAAGGTTTAGCTCCTTTCTGAAAAAAAAACAGCAAGAAATAAACCAAGAGAAAACTCCCTTTACTCCACGACGTATTCCCATTTTGCCTGTTTTCACGTTCGGTGCTTCAGGGAAAGATAATGTCATAACTCGGTTGGTAGAGATGGTGATGGGAGAGCTGAGTGCGCACATTCCCTTTCTGAGCTCTGTAGGAACCTGAGAAAGACTTCTGCAAAAACGGCTGTTTAGCGGAAGCAGTATTGGAGTAGAAATATGGTGAAGTGCAAGTGTGATGCTAACACGATCAAAGGAAGCTTCTTATCAAAAGCAGTCAAAATGAAACCATTTTATTGGTTTCCCTTAGGTACAATTTTCTCAGAAGACATATATATTAATTTCCTTTTTGGGGGGAAGAGGAGTCTTCAACCCTAGAAGAGATTTCTTTGCTTTAATTGCAGGACAGATATCTCTAATAACAAGCAAATCTTATTGTATTGGTCAAAGAAATAAAACCTTTCTTCTTGCTGGAATATCCCCATAGAATACGGCCTGTGGAGTATTAATTGCTTGCAAAACATTTCCCTTTGTTTTGTGGGGTAAGTCAGTAAGATATCATTACTGCTGCCAGATATGTTAAAAAGGAAAGCAGAAAGCTGTCCTTTTTTTGTTCTCAGCTTAGAATTTTTGAGGATTGAGGTTATTATATGTTGACATTTGAAGTCTAGAGTAGTTGGAAGTGTGTGAAAGAGCATAGGCCACAAGTTGTACCAGTAGCTGAGTAGTTGAAAATGCATAAAATCTCAGGGTTTCATCCTGAAATCCAGCTGGCTCAAGTTGCTGAGACTTCGGTAGTATAGTGATGGTGACTTTAGGTGAGCAGTGAAAATGTATATCAGGCAGAAAATAAAATCCTAGGTTGATGTTTTGTAGGTAAAACTTTTCTCTCTATACTTAAAAACAGAACTTCCAAACCCCTCGTATTTCAAGGGAAATGGGAAACCATCTGCTTGTCTAAAATTTGCTGCAGGTTGAGCTTGTGGTACTTGGTGAGAAACATCTCTCTAGAAGTGACTGCCCTTTCTGTTCAATTTCAGCATAATACAACATTATTTTTTCTAACATGGAATACTCTTTCTGTTTCACAGAAATTTCAGCTGATGCCTCTTTGCTCTTAGGAGGGTAAAATCTGAGGATAAGGTCTTCTGAGGATGGGAGTTAGAGAAGATTGGGTACTGAAAACTGCATAGTAATCCATAAGTAAACTCCAGGAGTAAGCTGAGTCTTGGGGAAAACCATTTAAGGAAGGAATCTGCTCAGTCCCATCTGTCAGCCTCTTGAAAACCGTGTGAGGAAGTAGGTGTGTGAAATGGATGAAGAAAGTGGAAACCATAGATACCCTGCACAAACACTGTTATAAATATTTTCTGACATAGTGACACTGCTTGCCTGACACATTGCTGCGTACCCAAATCCTGCCATGTCCTCTGTATTCCCCATGTCCCCAAAGCCACATCGTCCTCTAGAATGAGTACACCTCAGAATCTGCCAATCCTAGCTTCTGGAAGCGTGGTCTGCTGAACAGCAGACCCCGGCTTTGCTTCAGGAGCTCTGTAGCACCTACTTTGATGCACAGTGATGGTGATGACTCCCACATCCTGCACAGTACAGAGAGTCTGGGCACAATGGCAGCTTATGTGCAGTAATTTTAACAGGTGAAAAAAGACTGGCCAAGGTTCTAGGCTTCTCAGTAACTGTAATGCAGCTCCTTGTTCTGTATTTTCACGTCGCCATTTATCCTTCTTTTCCTGAAATATTTGTTCGCTATTTCATGCCTGCTGCTGTAGTTTCTCCTCTCCATCTTTTCTCTGCAACCCTTCTGCTCAGTCCTCCCTATGCTCGAGTTATGTCCTGATTTAGAAGGACTTCTCAGAATTCTTGAAATGTTGTTGAGTGCAGATAGCAGCAGGGGCATCAGCCATGAACGTCTTGCAGGTCTGTCAATTAAGTCAGCCTGGTTACCTTAGCAGTGCGAGCAAATTGCACTGCCATTGTCTGGGTCCCTGAGAAGTTCCGTTTCCGTGCAATTTGGTGCAAATGGCTACGTAAGTATTCAGTTTGGCCTGTAAACTGTTTTGCCTGGATAAGTATCAAACCTGCTGCGTGTGAATATGTGTTGTTTTCTGGTTGTTTTTAGGATTTGGCAGCTGTTTGACTTAAAAGAGAACATGAAAGGGAACAGGAAAGAGAAAGAGAGAGGGAGAGAAGGATGAGGGAGGGGAGGGAAGAGGAGAGGAGGGAGGGAGAGAAAGAGGGAGGGGAGAGGAAAAAATGGATTGAAAAGGAAAAAGGCAAGGCAAGGAGAATGGCAAGGAAAGGAGAGGGGAAAGGAAAAGAGGAAAGGAAAAAGGAAAGGAAAAGAAAATAAAGTGGGGGAGGGGTGGCCTTGAACAGGGAAGGGAAATGGAACTCCTTCCATTTAGAAAAGGAGGAAGACATCAAGGAGTTCAAGCCTACTCCTTGTTCCTCATTGGGTTTGATTTGTCCTGCGCTATTTGATATTCCAGTCAAATACTGTGTTTGCCTTTCAGTAGAGTTGTGGTAAGCTCTTGCTTCTCCAAAATTCTATAAAGCAGGCCTGCCCAACTGCAACATCTATTGTGGAGATAATGCGGGCATTACAAGATGCAGGGCTGATGCAACATTTCAGAAACATACTGGCCTCTCGGATATATGAAGTGTTGCGTTTTGGCTTTGCTGCTATATCTGGATATTATGCAAGTGAGATAAATGGCAAAGCAACCCCTTGTTACGCACACATCTGTGTGAATGACTCAGGTGGGCAACAGTAAGACTTCACTGAATGTGAATATTCTTGCCTCCTTTAAAGATATAGTGAAGTGCATAAAATTGAGTATATAGGGCGTTTGAACTTCTAGACCACAGGATTTCTGCTTTGTCTAGTGAAGTCTGACTGTGTGATCAATTATACCTCCTGCTGGAATCAGATATATTTCCCCTTTTCAGTTCCCGTTTATCTCCTAATGCTGGAATTGCCATTGGGATCTTCTAGTATCTATTCTTAGATCTTCATTCCATTAGAAGCCATTCTGTGAAACAAAAGCCAAATCTTGTATGTTGGGCGAGTGATGTGGTTGGATCAATTTGACCTATTCACTTGATAGTGGGAATAAAGTTGGTGCCAGGAAGGTGAGCGAAGTCAAGGACTTGCTTTCTTTTAAACTGTCATGGGCATAATTGCAAGTCTGCCTCAGCAATTTAGGGTAAAATGAAAAGACTCTGCCAGGGCAGTTGTCTGTGTATGCACTTCCCTTCCCGGCTTCTGGCACATGCGGGCAATTCTGTTTCATTTGGACACTTTTTACTGAGAAAGCTAGTTTAGATATCCTCATCTTTGCCATGAACTAAGAGGATACACATGGAGAGTTATCCTGGCTCAGCTGACAATTACTTTGTCCATCTTTCTCACATACATGAGGAACGGATAACCGTGTCAGCTTAAGCCTATCATAAATGAATGTTTTTAAAAACTCAGACTAACTCGAACCATAAAAGAATTTGTAAGTCCTGTTTTAAGTGAGCCGGTTTAAACTCATTTCACTGAAACTTGGTGAATATTTGTGTTAATATAGTAGTAGAAGTGAAAAGATTATTGCTTGTGTCTGTATGGTGGAATGCATGCATATATGAAGGAATAAATTATGAGGTTTTGTTTAGTTTAATAGTAAAGGAAAAGGAAGAAAATAGAGATGATATTGTGGAAAGTTTGGAATATTGTGAAGTAGAATATAGAGACTACTTAAAGCTGTTTGTAGAGCTAAATTCCATGACACAGAGATCTGGTACAAAGATGTATGGTTTTATTCTTATTGTTGTTTTTAGTTGTTGTGGTCTTTTTTGATTTGGGATGTTTTGGGTGTTGGGGTTTTTTGTTTTGGTTTGGTTTGGGGTTTTTTGTTTTGTTTTTAGTAAAACCCTGGTCTATGTTTTCAGAAGCTTCACTCCACTTGTTTATCCATGTGCTAAATGGGATTGGTAGCTGTACAGAATTTAATGGGTCTATTTCCATATAGATTTTTTAATTGCTCATCCTTCTTAGTCAGATTTATATGGTGTAATGGAAATGAAAGCGTTTAAGAAAATGTATCTCCTGTTAGAGTGCCCATGAAAACGGGACCCTGATTGGGAAAGGGATGTGTGTGGCAGCTGTGATTTAACATTGCCTTTGATCACAGCGCAGCCCTGTTTGAGGCAATGCTGCATGCAGGCAAAGCAAAGGCCTGGGTTTTACTGATCTCATGAGCTCCTGAATAGGGCTAGAAGGGGAATGACAGAGGAAGAAGAAAGCTTTGGAAATGAAAAGGAAACCCCGTGAACCCGACCAGCATTATTGGCTGGATTTGCCTACCAGGGAGCCGCTCAGTTTCTGCCAGGCTAATTTTGCTCCAACTTCTTTCCCCCACACCCCCGACCCCACCTCCCCCTCTCTCTTTCCTTCTTTCAGACTTTTTTTGTTTCTGAGGCATGGCTGTAGTAACTTGGTTCTCAGGCTGGGAACCCACTGAGCTGTTGCCATGGTCACTGGGAAGCTCTTCGTGCCATGTGCTTCAAAGGGAACCTTTCCCCTCCTGGAATTCCTGCCTTCTCTGCATCCAGCACAATGAGCCTCCTTCTCCTTTGCCTGCCAGCAGTGTAACTTTGCTCTGGAGGAAGGGAAGAGCCGTGTTGCCTGCAATACCTGTTGCATGCCTGCATCCGCTGTACTGGGATGGCAGTACCTGCCTCTGTCCTGCACACCCCAGCATGCAGCCCCCTCTTCTTCCCCTGCCCCAGTCATTTTTTTTGAAGCAAACAACAATGTGCAAGACAGTGAAATACATGACAGCAAATGACAAAGCAAGACAGTGAAATACAACCCAGCACTGCCGTTGTTTTGGTTGGTTGGTTGGTTTGGTTTTTTATTTCAGTACAGGGTAGATAGTAAGAAAATGCTGAAGACTTGGTTAAAAGTAGCACTTCTTTCCTTTCTGCAGGCTTGAAAGTCCACAGGGAAGGATTTTGTTCTTGTTTCTCTTCCACGGACTGCTGAAGGGACTTTTTTTCTGTATTAATAGGATGTGTGTATTTGAGAATGTGCATCTGAGTAGAACCTAACAAAGAGAGGATGTCCCTGCTACTACAGCTTCCTGTTTTCTTCAGATCAAAGGAATCTGTAATATGAGGAAATTCCTAACAGTTCTCCCAGTGTCCATTCACTTCTCTTCTCACTTTTAAGAGATTATTTACAAAAACATTTACACAAATACTAACTGGAAGAATCTCTTGTTTTGACACGTCATCATTATGATTATACTACTTAGGTTTGGGCCAAAATCATCATAACTTGACTGTGCATTAAACAGTCTTAACTGTGATTCGTAACCTTTTGTCTAACAATTTAGTTTAAATGTAAAGATTCTTATAAGGGACTGAAATGAGAAGTCACGGGGCTATGTTGGTAGTTTAGTTCCCAAATAAAGGGTGATCTAAGACTTGAGGAACAAGAGGGCCTGTGGGGAGTCAATTTTAATCCTTTTCTTCTGGAGTTACTGGAAGTCATGAAAAAAGAAAGGCAAATTAAACAAAATCAACTTACACCTTTATATTAATAGCCTAAATTAAGCATACATTTCTATGTACAAATTAGAATTGCAGTGACTATATAAGCATACCTTTTGTTTCTGTATAACATTAATAGTTTTATATACAGTTTGGATAATTTCCTGTAGAAATTGATTCAGTTCAGTTGTAGAAATGCATATGGAATTTAGGAAAGCGCTCTTCCACGCTAAACTTTTTCAGAAATTAGGACTGAGCTATGCAGTAGAGTAAGATCTAAAATTAATGAGACATGTCTAAAACCATTGATCAGTGTTTCCAAAACGCTGCTTGTTTAGATACTTTCAACTGTTAGTGATGGCTGCAGTAACCCACCCTACGATGGGTCCTGTGCCACATGCAGTAGAAGATACTGTCACTTTGGGAAAACTTCTTACATCCATCGAAGTAGTTGACATTCCACTTGTGGTATCTATTCCACACTTTGGGGACCTTTGCTGCCTTCTGTTTGTCAGCCCATGCTCCTTCTTTGTAAACAGCATCTAAAAAGCATTTGGAATTCACTTTGAGACAGTAGTCTCAAAAATTAGAGCAAAATTTAATTGGTCTGGCTGAAAAGTAATAGTATGGGTTACTTTTAAGGTGGTTGGTTGGTTTGTTTCATTGTGTGGCTACATGAAGGTTTGTGTTGGCAGCGTAGTGTCCAGTGGAGGCAGGAGAAAGTAAGAGGAAGGAGGGTAAAGGGACTGCTCTTTCTGATGTCAGTTTTGACCTAAATGCATGTCAAACTACAGATTCAGAAAAGTTGTTCAGCAGTAGAAACTTAATATTGGTTGTTTTGAACTCTCAGACATTCTGTGTTAAGAAGGAAGTTGTTATGAAGCACGAGTTTCTTGAATGAGACAAGACTTCTTTGGCTGTGGACTAGTTGATAGATCTACATTGTAGGTGCCAAACATGACAAAACTCTGATCAAAACACAAACTACGTTATTTATCAACCCCATTGTTTTGTAATGAAAAAAGAATATGCATTTTGAGGGGGAAAAATAGTATTCTGGCTAGTGTTAAAGACGCTAAGATTCTGAATCAGTCACGTTCTTTGAGAGTCTCCGTTAACTTTGCATTTAAATTTTTCATTTCCATGGTCTGTTGTTTTAGCACTGCCTAAAATTAGACTTAAATGTGAAAAGAAATAGTATATATAATTGTAATCCCTGCCATGCATGTGTTTTTTCTTACTGTATTTGTTCTAAAGAATATATTGAGAGACAGAGAATTACCATTTTCCTGAAGCACCAAAGAAGAACATAAGTGCTGTATTATCGTACTGATTGTTTCTTGTTATTCCCCACTTTATTATCATTTATAATGTCCAGGACACCTGAAATGTTAACAACCATTTTAAACAACCATAAAACATCTTTAAAAAGATATTTGAAGTGATATTGTTACTTTCAGAAATATTTTTGGTGTCATTTATCTTTTGACATTCTTGTTTCTTGCTTCCCCAGTGCTAGCAGCATGATCGGACCTCTACAGCATATAGACATAATGATTTCTGGAGTTGTGACAAAATTGCATAGATGAGGTCAGAAGAGGGGATAATATATGTTTTTTTTCAGGAAGAAGCTGGATTTTCATAATGACAGAAATAGTCAGTTCTCATAATCTTCCTGGTAGGGACAAGTGTGTATTTTTGAACAACAACAGCAAAAAAGTCACATAAAGCGAAATGCTTTTTCCAAAAGCTCAGTGTATTTCTGCTTCCCATCTCCTTGCCTCTTCTTCCATCTCCCAGACCATAGTCTAACAACAAGCCTGTTTTAACAGATTAAAAAATGGATTTGAATGGGAAAGAAAAAGGAAGAAATGTTACATCTAAGAGTGTTTGGATGCAGAGAACATGGGGACGCAGCATGAAGCAGCAGTGTCATCACTATAGTTGAAGTCTTGAGTTAATATGTGCCTTTCTCATGTCTTTCCTCTTTAAATCCTTTCATTGCATGACTACTTTCCACCTTAATTTCAGCAGTCCCTTTGAGGAGAGAAGGGAAGGGTTGAGCACAGGTAGGAGAACTGACAAGCAAGCCAATTACATTCTGGAGACAGAGGGAAGATTTGTGTTGTGTATGGATCATACGGTGAAAGGTATAAAAGGAAAGAAGAGTTGGATCAAGGCCCAAGAAAGGAGTGCTCAAATGAATGGACAAACAAGGACAGAATCAGGTTATGTGGTTTAGAAGAAGTAGATCTGTCAGGTTTTAAGTCATGGGTGGTGGTGGGCCCTTTCCATTGACAACTAGCGCCAGCAATCTGTTATGGTATTATTTTACTAACTTCCTTTTTGTGTTCACTGTGCAGTTAATGAAAAGCAACAGCTATTCATGAAGAAAGGCTGTATCTTATGTTTCTCCCTCTGGGCACTCCTTAGATTTGCTATTGTTGGATTGATTACTTTAAATAAATGTCCACTTTTAGAGTTGAGTCCTTAGCAGTCCACACTACCACCTTCACTCCTTTCCAACCAACTGTGGAACACAGCTGCTTCTCCCTTAAGCTAAAGAATCAGCTGTTGTTGGACAACATGTGTTACTGGAGTCTTTGCTCAGTCAGAACTCCTGCTGAAATTAACGGAAGTCCAGGCTGAGTAAACATGAAGGAAGATTTTTTTTCTTTTTCTTTTCCTTTTTTTTTTTTTTCCAGATATGCCCCACATACAAATAATAATAATAATATGTAAATGCTTTCTGTCTCAAGGTTTTGGACCCTCGTAATTCTGTGTGCCTAGTGAGCCTCTCAAACATTGAGAGATGTTTTTATTTTACATGCAGAATCTACCTATTTCTCTAACAGGAGAAATGCACAGTGGCAGACATGTTGGAAGAACTACAGAAATGGAGTTTGAAGCAGAGAAGTGAGTGGGCAAGTAAGTGCAGCTACACTGGAGTATAGAAATGAGCACAAAAGAGGGCTGGCAAGCAGAATCAGATAAATGGATCAGAAAGTGAAGAAAATAAGGTGCAGATATGGAGGCAGGGAATGGAATTATTTAGGACTTCACAGATGAGTGACATGCCTAATTTTGGTGCACTAAGGGACAGAAGGCTTTGAAAGAAATTGGAGAACTGGGGAATGTAACCAGAGCTGCATCAGAGGGACTCTGATATTCAGAGTAAAAGATGGGCAGATACAATCAGTGGTGGTAGAAAATAGTGGATCATAAGTAATTGCAGACATAAAGTAGGGATGTTTTGCAATGATTTTCACTGAGTGGAAAGGGAGGAAAGAGAAAATATAACACAAATTGTGCTTCATATCCTACTCCTTTGAGATAATTTGCCAGAAGCTGTTTTTCTCCTCTAAACATTGTGTCTTCATGATGGCCGGGTAGATATTATCTAGAGGTGCCTGTTTGGATGACACAATGATTTAATGTTTGTACTAAGTTCAAGGAATCAACTCCAAATGAGTCAAGTGATGATACTGTGAACTGAAAGTGAGCATGACGTGGGCTTTTTGGTCAATGTAGGGAGCACTGACCAAGCCATTTGCAATTCTAGCAGGTAATTTCTTGAAGATTAGAGCTGGACATATTTGTAGTGTGAATTCTCTAGACAGATCAGGTATATATTGTCAACATTTTCATAGCTGTTGCCTTAGAATTGCTCAATATGGATATGAAACTCTCACCAAAACTATTAAAAATATCAAAAGCATATATGTATTCTAGTGCATTAATGTCTCAGTTGTTGGCCCGCTGGTGCTTTGTTCAGTTGGTAAGCCAAGAGAACACATCACAAGCATTTAATTTTTCAAAATGCTCGAAGAACTTGGTCAGCTTTGGATAGGAAAAAAAGATGGGCCTTAGCCCTGAGGATCCAAATAGTGAGCTTTTAAGAGGTGGGGAGGGGAAGGCATTTGCGAAGAGCACAGAATGCATAGACTCTTGAGTCTATGAACAGTGTTGAAACTCCCAGAGGGTCCCTTCAGCTGACTGTAAGGGACTAATGAGCCAGGCTGGCTGTTTATGGGCTGTGGTTAACCTCTTGCAAGTTAGGATTTCCTGTCGCCAGCAATGAGCTGTGACCGCCAGCACCACAGTGTTAATGATGAGGTAGGGGCTGATGAATGGCTGGACTCCAGACAGCAGCCTTCACTGGCAAAGAATCAAGTGGCTAGAGGGGGAAAAACATTGATGTCTACAAGAGAAAGAATGCAAACTCCAGAACCTATAATTCCCATGTTTAAAAAAAGAAAGAGAGAAAGAAACTGGGGACAAATTCAAACCAAGTGAAGCTTTTATCTCTGCATTCTGAATAGAAGATTGTTCTTCAGCAAAACTGGCTGCAAAAGCCAGGCCAGTTAAAACAATATGCAGGCTGCTTGCCTCCAAGTAACCAGAAATTGTTGGCTCAGAGTAGCCTGCTCTGAGGAGCCAACCTGCTGGGAGACGTTATCCAAGCAACGGCCTGAATGTAATTCCTCCCGCTGTGGAATGGCTCTTTGGCAAATGAAGACCCTAATTAGAGATGGAAGGGTTTCTATTTTGTTTTTCTTTAATCCTTACCCTGAGGCCTCTGCAATACAGCCATGTCTCTGCTTGTGTGCAGAGAAGTTTCCAGTTTCCCTTTGTAACAAAAATCCTCCACCTTTTTTATTCTCTCTCCCCCCCCCATTTTTTTTTTTTTTTTTTTTTTTTAAATCAACAAACTAACAACAAGGGCCCACCACAGTTTGGGACCTTGAAACTAATCTAATCCAAACCCAAGAATTGCTGTTTGAAAGAAAGTCCATGTCATCTTATATTAGCCAGCCCATGGAAAGTTGCTAGATAAACTGGAATACTGACCCACCATGCATCTTTTTCCTACTGAAATTATTATCCAAGCTGAATCTTCTAGTAGAGAGGGAGAGGGAAAGAGAGAAGAAGAGGGAGAGGATCTCATTGAATCAGTAGTATTCTATTGGATACCAAGGGAATTTTACATGCCTTTGTTAATTCAGAAAGATTGAAGTCCCTGACTGGGGTTACATGCATCTTCTGCAGTCTTGGATTCAGGTGCTCATCCCCAGCAGAGAGGACAGAACCTCCACAGGAAAGTGCTACAGCATTTTGACTCAGTATGTGTAGAAGTGAAAATACATTTGCTGCTTGACAACTCACCTTGGTATACATGATGTCTGTCTGAACACACTCTGACAGACTGCGTGCAGGCACTTAATAAACCTGCAAAGAGCACTGCATTTTCTGTCACTGTTGAGATTGGATATACTGTTTCATCACTTCAGCTGATGATTGTGTTATCTCTATAATGGCCTTTTTTACAGTAGATATCGACCTATGGATGAAGGACAGCTACTTGAGGATGGTAAGACAGCTGATACTAAGCAGAAGACATTGTGAATTTGCATTCCTATGAGTTTTTTACATGTGAAAATTGGTATATATCCAAAATTGGCCTGAATGGCTCCTAGTTTTTCATGCTTAGTTATGCTTGCTTTCACTTCTCAGCCCTTCTGGTGGGCTGTGGGCATATTTGTGTCTTGTCTTACCTTCCAGATAGAGGACCGGAGTATGATGTTAATAAGCACAAAGCTCTTCGGCCTTTCGAATAATTTTTAGTTAATTTAGATGTGTCAGTATGTCTTGGATAGACTACTGTAAATGCCTCAGACCTGTTCTATACATAATTTCACACAGGCTGAGTCTGTTTGAAACTTCTCCTCTTTCCTAAAATATTTAAATATTTACCTAAAGCTGTGGGTTGGGAACCATGGCCCAAACCCATTGTTTTACTGAAAAGAACTTTCAGCAATAAGGTGAAACTTGTTTCTCAGGAGGATTGAACTTCCCTGTGGAATTGACTAGGATTGGATGGAATTCCTGCAGGACTGAGAATTTTCAAAAGTTTTGTCATCTCCCGCTGTAAATGCAAGACATAATTCTTATAAATCTTTGTTTTCCCTTTTGATGTATATACATACCAATTTATAATTTTAAGGTAGTTTTCTATTAGACTACATGCCTTGTGTATCTGAGATAGGAGGAACTTTGCTACATTCTAACTATTTACACAGCTTGGGTACTATAGGGATGACTTCTTGCAGTGGTCTAGGTTAATAGTGTCTTTAATTTACAACTCCTCCAACACTTTCCCATGTCTCAGTTTTTTAATGACTTCTCTCAGCACCACAGCATGCTTGTACATATGTTTACGTAATTATCTTAGATCTAGTTTGCCGTTTCTAGTGCATCTACTTTCAGTACACCTTTAATGCAAAGATAAAGTTAAGAATTATCTGGGTTGGCTGTAGTGGTATTTTATAGTATATGATTCTTTAGTACATAATTTCCAAAATATACTCATCTTGTGACCATTATTTTGTGGAGGTAACTATATATAGGAATTCTGTTGCTCTGTCGAAGCTTGAAGGGTTATAAAATGTAGCAGCATTTCTGTGTAACACCATCAATTGTCATGAATGCATCCACTCACTTCTTGCTGAGTGTGCTATGTTCCCTGTGAATATGTTATCCTGTTGAAGGCCTCAGTGCCCTCCTGTGCTCTCTTCCAGTGCTCACCCTTCTCTGACTGTGCCTTCTCACACCAACGCGGCTGCTGGCGCACAGAATGGTCTGTGATAGCAGAGGGCAGGTTTCTGGGAATGGAGTCCCATGACTCTGAAATGTGACACAAGAGATTTGCAGCCAGCAGGCTTCGCTGTGTTCAGGATTAAATAAATGTCTTTTTCATCTTGTTTTTACTTGGTCTGGACTCAGAACTATTCACAATGTTTCTCCCTAACCCCAGAAGAGAGATACTCTTGGGTTTGTTTTTTTTTTTTCCTCGTTTTAACTATCTGAGAGCCTCTCAGTACTTAGTGGTATGGATCACATTGGTATATATTGTTCATGTGATTCCATAATGCATGAGGTGATATTTTTTTAAACTAGAAGTACATAGTTTAAGTTTTTAATTTTTTTTACAGAGAAGTACATTGGTTTATAATTGTGATTATATTTATAAATTTAAAAATACTGCTTTGCCCTTTCTAGTTCTATACTTCTTAATTGATAAGGCAACTGTCGTAATGCCATATAATTCAGTATCTACAGGGCACATGTATAAAGCATCCCAAAGTGCCAGAGAAGTTGAGTATTCCAGTCAGGAAGGGGTTTTATGCTGGTGTGATACTCAAGGATTTGACTATCTTGTTGTGATATTCTGCCTTTGCTTTCAGACAGAAATCTCAAAGTTCCTTTTTCGTTATCTCAGAAAAGGTTTGAAATGGCATCCTGCTTGTGCTTGGCTTAACTTGGTTTCTGGAATTACTGGGGAATTGTACATTAACAGGGCTGAGGCATCAGCTGGTTAATTTGTAACTTCTGCTGTTTGCAAAGTAGATGATGTCCTTTTCTCCTTCCTCCTCTGCCCTGCAGAATTGGCCTGTGGCCTGGCTTTCTAGCTCCAGCGGTGGTTCAAGGGGCAAGGTATTTTTGGTGATTGAGCTTGATAGCAGTGTAGGAGAGAGATGGGGGATGCCTGTATCGTTCAGGTGTTGTTGGTCTGTATTCTCTGTAGCTTTGAGAAAAAAAAGACATTTTGCTGTTTGACAATTGTAATGAAAAGGTGTACTTCGCATAATTCTGTGGGGTTTGTGCAAGATTCCCAACGGTAAGCAGAGTGCAGCAGACTGTTTTGCTGGAGTGTCTTTGCCTGTGGCTGATGTTCCACGCTTATGCAAGTACAACTGTGAGTCTGCACTAGAAATAGGGTTTAATGAGATAACATTTTATTTTCTTTTCCCCAACAGTAGCTGCTGCTAACTGAATATGTTATGGATAGTCAAATGTCAATAGGAAACAGACATCCCTGCTTACTTTAGCAGATAGTGTTCCAGATGTATTTTCAAAATCATCTGAATAGTAATATCCACTGTAGTTGACGTTTTAGCAGCCAATACAGTGATCTTAAACATAGTGATGGATTTTGCTGAGCTGTTTTTTGATTTGTTTTTTTTTCCCTCCTCCTTAATGGGATGTCTTTTGTGCCCAGTTATGGGGAGGAACATCTGAAGTATTCCAGTGAAAAGTACTTTCCTCTCTGTAGTAGTAAGTATAGTGCCGTAAAATCTTCTGTGCTGTGATATGGAATCAAGTTGGAAAGAACTTTCTGAAATCCATGTGTGTCTTGGTCCTGAAGGGAGAACCTTTATCCCAAGCAGAAGTCACAATCGTATCAAAAAACAGGTTTGGATTTTATTGCTGAGCTTCATGTGATGCCATTTCTGTCATATTGAAAATCCAATGCTGCTATCCATAGAATGGGGGTGCAGTTCATACCCACTGCTTAGTTTAACAGGGTTCTTTAAGGTATACCTCTCTTCAATTAAGGGCTTTGAGAGCATTGGGGTCAGAATGCCGTTCAGCTGACTGAAATGACACACTGGCAGTGGCAACATCTGCTTGTCCAGACCTGCAGATTCATCACGCGTTTTATGTAAGAACCAGTGGTCTCTTTCTCATCTATAGAACTTCCTGGGTTTGTCCATACTTAACTGAACACTCCTTAAAACTCGAGAGTCTCTGCAGAAGTTAAACCCTGATAAGGTAGGCTCCTGATGCTTATTTCAGCACCAAAGTTGTACTCTGCTAATAGAACGAAATCAAATGAGGACAAGTCTGCAGAGGGCAACTAGAAAAGACGATATTCTAGAACCCGGTACTGCATTTTCTGTATCATAGCTCTGGTAATGTTGTCTACATCTTTGTGGTCTCACTTGATCTTGATATGGAGAAAACAGGTGCAGATCAGTTAGTTTGTGAGTGCTAAAAATTATTGGAAGAGATTTTGCTAGTTTGAGTCTGCTCAAGAGAAGACTGTGACCACTGAATTGCTATATTCAGCATTTATTTTGGGGAAATATTGCAGATGGAAACCTCATCCCTTCAGCTGTATTCCCTAGCAGTCAAGATTGTTGAAATCCTTGACCTGGCTTTCCAGAGCAATAAGGCAAGACACTGGACCTCTTCATGGAAAATCATGTTCCTTGGAGTGACAGAGTATGCAAGTTGCTTGCTACTGAGTGTTGCTTTCATGTTACCAATACGCTATGTGAGAGGTTGACCGCTTATTTGAGTGGACCAAAGACAGCTGATGAAAGAGCTATAAAAAAAGATTCCACTTCACAGCGCTTGCGTAATCCCACTCTTTTGGCAGATTAATGACCGCTAACTCTGTAATGTGGAGGGTTCTGACATGGAATATTGGATCTGATGAGCTGGGTTAAACAGAAAATATGCCTTAAGTTCAATGATTTTTAGTTCATAGAGAAACGGGGGGGGGGAAAACCTCACAAACTGAGAGAAAGAACGCAAGTTTGGTCCGGCTGGCTCAGTTCTCAGCTAAATAAGGATGTATAAACCAATTTTCTTGACTATGCTGTTCAGCAATCTCTGCACAGTTAGAGCAACCCAATTACCATATTTTCTGCCCCCAAAAGCATGAGATGTATTGAAAAAAAGAAAAAGGAAAAAAGGAAAGGGAAGAGGAAAAAAGCACGATTATACCTGCTGGAGCTGTGCCGTTTCCCTCAGTTCTGACTGAAAGCAGTGTTTTGCTTCTGCGATCCATAGGACTGTCTTCTGCATATTGTATCCTTACTCTTCTGCTTCCTGTCTTGTTCATTTTGGAGGACCAGCTAATAGTACATTCTCGCACCTGATGGAATAGACTTGGGATAGTTCGCTAAAAGCAGTTTACGGGCATCTGTACTGGTTACCACCTAAGCCATTGCCCAGTCTCCCCCTTGCCATCTTTATTATTTTCTTAACCTGGAGAATAAATCAACTCCATCATGTACCACATACCATATTTATAACTAATACTTGTTATTTACAGTGCACTAAATTCCAAGAAGAGAATTCCTGTTGTTGGATGAACAATCCAACTAATCCAGGAGGCTAATCCAGGCAGACAGATATGTAGCTCTTAATGTAAGAGCATTTGTGAGCACATAGTGCTAGAACAGCAGGATATATCTGTGGGTTTACACAGGCAGCCTATACTTTTAAAGCATCTCTTTCTCCCTTTAGTCTGTCAGTTTTATTTAGAATGTTAACTTAAAAAAACAAAACAAAAAAAACCCCAACCAAAGTGTGTTTATAAATAGTAATCTGGGTCTACCGATAGCCATTTTCAACAGAAGGTATTGAGTTACTATCTTAATAAATGTGTAATGCATTGCTATGTTGATGTAAATGGCAAAGCTAAAAGTGATTAATGAACTTTGATTTCGTTACCTATGGTTCCAAGCCTCAGTCCTTCTGTCATCTGTAATTTATTCACTCTCTGGAACCCATTAGATGAGTGTCATGTCCTCATATGTAAATACAGCTGTATATTGTGAGGGAATTCTAACTCTAGCAAAGAAGGAAATGTAATGAATGAAAGCTAATGTTGTTGGTATGACTTTTCTCTTGAACAGGGCCTTGTTATGCAGCTTTTCTTCCTTGTGTTGGTTTCTCCACTGCTGCATAATAATGAACATATTAATTGGAATGAGGCCATACTAGAAAGCAGAGAAGGAGATCTGCGAGCATTTAAGGTCCTTCTAGATGTCAGCAAGTGGCTGACCTTCTTACTGTGTTGATTGTTGCTGTCCTACCTGATTGGAATGAATGAGAGGAAGCAGTGCACCTGTTTAATAATCATCTGGTTCCTCGGGTTGAAAGTTTGTCTCATCAAGGAAGTTGTTGCTTCCTTACTATATTAGTCTGGCCCACAGGAAGGGAGTGCAGAGCTCTTCAAATCTTTCTGGTGTTCTTTGAGGTAATAACTAAAATTTCCTCAGGCCTGGAGATGTGAAGAGATACTTTGCTCACACTTCTGTCATACGCGTTTCCTCTCATCCTCTCTAGATTACAAGGTCTAGTAAATTCTTCCACATTTTAATCTAAGACAGTATTTAATGTGCATCTTATTGGTAATGTTTATCAACAGTGAGTTCATAACAAGTAGGTATCTAAAATAATTCTTCATCAGCCTTCTCCATGAGCTGTGACAATCTCTGTGCAAATTAAAACACTACAGAAACATAGATGAAGCCAATGTTATGTATTTGCAATAAAAATCCTTTTAAGATGTGTAATAAATACACCCTATCCTTCTGTTTACATTTTTCTTTGAGTACAAAGTAGTCAAATGTGTTCATCAGCAGAGGGCTTCTGATAAAGTTATAGGCTCTTGATGTTTAAGAGATTGAGGAAGGGCAAATTCAAAGGTGGGGTTTGTATCCCTGATCATTTTAGTTACTTTAGAGGCGCCTACATCCAGCATTCAACTAGAGAAGATAGTCAAATGTCTACCAGGTGTTTGAATGAATTCTAGCAAGTGGCGGATCTCTTTTTAATGCTCATTTACAAAGAAAAACGTAAGATGTCATTTGAAAAGATTCCTAAAGTGTCCAAAACTCTTAATAGTTCCAGTTAAGGTGCATATTCTCTATATTTTATGATACAGACAAGTACAAATGTTTGCTGGTTATCTTAACAGCATTCTTCATGAGTTTGATTGCCTTCATCTGCTGTTGCCATCTTCTCCCCTACTGAACAGATGACTTAATCCAAGTGATAATCTTAAATAATAAAGTTTACTGTAAAGGGTTAGCAAAATAAACAATCCAAAAGAAATAGACCTTTTCTTGTTTTCTCTGCAGTCCCTTAGTCATGGCTAGTGTCAGTAAGCACTATTAGACTCCCCCCAGGCCCAACTTGCATGTACCTAGGAAGCTGTGGGTATGTTTCAGGGTATATATTCCTTTCTCTCTGCACCAGGGGTACCTTTTCTCCATCCTTTGATGGTACTATTTCATCCTAACAGATTCAGTTCCATTATACAGCCCTGGACTTGGTGCATTTAGGGCAGAATCATTCATTGCTTTCTTGCATTTTATTCTGGTCCAGTTGTTTTGATCAAATCTGTAGACTGAACAAGGACTATGAGATTGACAAGGCAATGATTTTTATTCTTCTGGACATGCTGCAGTATGAGGTCTAATAGGTTTAAATAGAACCCCTTGACACTTTTTCTTTCTTGTCCTTTTTGTTTTCAGCCTATTCGCACTAGCTATTATGTTAAGTTTTGTAGTATCATTAATATACAAGGCAGTAGATTTTTGAAGCTTAGGTTTTCTGGCTTTCTAAGGGGAAACACTGCTGACTTGTTTGATTGTTCCATCCCTGGCTTATGATTAACTGATATGTCTTTGAACCACTTTCAAGCTGTTGTAAACTATGTCATACACAAAGAAGAAAAAAAATCCAATAGAAACTGGTGTGAAGACTTGAAAATACTAATTTTAAATGGCACTAATATTTAAAAAAAAAATAAAAATCTGGTAGTTACTCTTAATTCTGTTACCAACCAGAATAGGGATCTATATGCAATTCTGAGCTAAGCTGATTTTGCATGTACTTTGAGGGGGTAAAAAAAAAAAATCACAGAACTTGAAACCAATGCACAAAAACATTAGTTCAAATGGAGTCTGAATCTGTACACCAGAACAGGTTAGAATGGATATTGGAATACAGCCTCTAGCATTTGCTGCTGTGATAGCTGGAATACATTGCTGCAAAATGTTCGGTGCATTTATAAACTGAAATTCTCTACGTTTCATTTACTGCTTTTGTTAGTCCAGATTGCTAGGATAAATTTTAAATACAAATATTATTCCTCATCAGGTGGTTTGCTCTGCCTGTTATCACGACTCCATGATGTTATCATGCTGTAAATGGACCTCTTCCTGTTTCTTCGCCCTTTCAGCAGTTCTAAAGATTTATTCTTCCCCTCTAATTATGCAGTATAGGCTATTTCTGCATGGTCATCCAATCAACATCCATTGAAAATGCTTGTTGTCGCTCAGTCTTCTTTTTGGCCCCTATGCTTCTGGCAATATTGTAGCTGCATTTATTGGGGCACTCTGAAACCAGTCTGTGAAAGGAATTTGCAAAAGTTACCACTGCTTAGAAGATCTGAATATGAGAACTGGAGATTTCTTCCCATCTCTAAGCGTCCAGACCTGTGAGGGCCTTCCCACTGCATTGCGGTCAGTATTGATGGGGCCTAAAGGCAGGGCTAATACATCGAAAAGGAAACTTAAGTTAAACGGAGCTATCTCTGAGTTCATACAACGAGCAATATGAAATTCATGCTGTGATTGTCTTACACGGTTTCCTCATCTGGGAAGCACACCAGTCAGGGAGCTGGTTAGAGCTTATATAGGAAAAGAGGGCTGCCGTGTGAACAGCATGAACCATCTTCATATGCAGGGATTACCACATACGATCATGACAAGAGATGTACACAGGAGGACACCTTGGTTTTGTAACAAATTTCCACATTTGAAAGAAGAAACTGAGGCGATTCCTCTTTTTTTCAGCTGTAAACTCCCAAATTTGTGTTAGGTCTCCCTTGCTGACCAGCTGTGTTCTACCAGGAATAGTTTGAGAAGTTTTTTTAAGTAAGGCAGTTCCCACCCACAGCACTTAGACATAGTAGCATAGGTTGCAAGTGCAAACCATCATTATATTTACACCATCATTACATATAACAAAAGGGGGAAATGCCAATAACAGTTAGTTGCCCCCTGTAAAAAAAAAAAATGTATCTCCCACGAAAATTACAATAATTTAACAGTGAGTTAAGGTTGTGCTTGTCAAATAAGATGTCAGGTGACTTGTCTATCCTATAAAGACCTACTTATATCTAACCTATATTTTGCGTTGTTATATTTGTCCTTAAGGACAAAAGAATTTTTGAATTGCCAATACACAGGACACTGTCATTTCCAGTCCTGCTTCTAGAACAAAGGCATACTTAGTACTCTCTCTACATCGAGCATTTTTGCACAATTGAGCCCAAGCCCTAAGTTTCTGCATGTCAGGCATTTAGTTAGCTGCTGATCTACACAGAACATGTATAACTTCCCTGGAGCGCAAATCAGGATTTGGGAGCACTTTACAGAAAAAGTAAAAGTTATGATGGTGGTGCTTGCATGTAGTGGCCATGTGGAGGGAACAGGTCAGAGTCCGTTGCTCTGTAGTAGTGTCAGCTTTCAGATTCCGAATGCAAAGACTGGGAGGTTGTTGTTGCTATGGTCAAAGAGTGATCATTTGATAGTGATATGATCATTTGATGATGATCATATGATCACAGTGATAGGACGAGGGGTAACGGTTTTAAACTGAAAGAGAGTAGATTTAGATTAGATATAAGGAAGAAATTCTTTACTGTGAAGGTGGTGAGACTCTGGCCCAGGTTGCCCAGAGAAGCTGTGGCTGCCCCATCCCTGGAGGTGTTCAAGGCCAGCTTGGATGGGGCTGTGAGCAACCTGGTCTAGTGGGAGGTGTCCCTGCCCATGGTAGGGGGGTCGGATCGAGATGATCTTTAAGGTCCCTTCCAACCCAAATCATCTTATGATTCTATGATGTGAATCATAGAATATATGTGAATCAGAATATATGAAGTGCAGTTAC
Organism: Burhinus oedicnemus; assembly: GCA_008921705.1. Lineage (NCBI taxonomy): Eukaryota > Metazoa > Chordata > Aves > Charadriiformes > Burhinidae > Burhinus > Burhinus oedicnemus. The sequence goes on from VFFE01007187.1 coordinate 322,197, forward strand.
AATTTGTTTTTTTTTTTATTACTCCTTGCAAAAAAGCAACAATACTGCTATGTAGTGCTAGTCATTTGTTTTAAACCACATAAACTCTCAGAAAGGGATATGCCTGGCACCTTTACAGCTTTCTGTCAATGGCATAGGAATTGAATTGAGGAAATACCTGGTTGTTTGCCCTGGGTATTGTAAAGGTAATGCATGTACCAGCACAACTTTTTTTTTTTTTTTCTCCCTTCATCCAACGTGTGTCTTTATATTTGGTCTAGGTTTTGGCCACTTTGCTTAGTAAAATGATTTTGGGGCAATCTTTAAATGCTGAATAGCCCAAAATGAACAAGTCGCATCCCTGTTACAGACTGGCATTATTTTAAGCGGGACTTACATGGCTGTGTTATTTTGAGCTGTCCCGATCACCGAGTAGTGGGCAGGGTATTTTCAAAGACGTTTTAGCTTTAATTATCCTACAGTTTTTTTAGGGGGTGAGGAAGGAGGGGCGTTCCAGCCTGCCTCCCGAGAGGCGACCGGCGTTCCGAGGCGGGCCACGGGGCCGCCAGCCCCAGGTGCGCCCCGGGCCCCCGGCCGCCATCTTGAGCTGAGGGGACGGAGGTGAATACCAGACGAAAAAAGAAGCGTCTGCGCTCAGGCCCCAGCCTGCTCGCACTCGTTTGCTCCTCCACAAAGTGCAGCGGTTTTAAAAACCTGGAGGAGGCGGGGGGGGAGGAAGCGGGGAGCGGCAGGCTGTGGTGCGTTCGCGGCTCCTCTCTGATCTCCTGCCAGCCAAACCTGGAAGGTCAGGCGGGGCTGCCGCCAAGCCGCGGAGCCGGAGCCCCGGCAGCGCTGGAGCGGGCTCCGCCGAGCGCACCGCCGGGGCACCCACCTTCTCTGCCGTCCGCCGCTCCCGTCCCGCCGCGGGGCTGCCCGGCGGTTGCCGCGTTAGGGCGCTCGGGCAGCCAGGGCGGGGCGGTGTCACCTCGGAACCGGCCTCTGCTGCCGAGGTCCCGCTGTGTGTCTCTAGCACCTGGGGTCTTGCACAGGGCCGGTGAGAGACCGGGGTGTGCGTCCCAAGAGCGGAGACATCACCTCGTGCTTTGGGATCGGGCTTTAAACCCTCGTAAGGGCAAAAAACCATTCGTGTTTTCCCCCTTTTTCCCACTGGCCGCCGAGCACCCCTCGCTCGGAGGGGCGGGGCGCCACGGCCCCGGGGCGCGGGCGGTTCGGGCAGGGCTGAGGTGAGGTAGCCTTGTGCCGGAGTGGAGGGGGAATGGCGAGGGTGCAGAACGGCCACGGGTGAGGAGAAGTGCTGGTGAAGGAGGACTGGAGCCTTGCCTTGCCCTGCCCGGGGCCTGGCACAGGGCGCTGGGGGCAGCCGGCCGGAGTCCAGCCAGCTCAGCCAGTGTGCGGAAGGGGGGTTCACCCCACTTGCTGTTACCTTCTCCTGCACGGTTTTTGAACTCAATTGGTACTTTTCATCTCTTAACATCTGATTTTGCAATACAAAGTAAGGAACACAGATTGCATCTCGGTGGTGGAAACTCAAGGAATTGCTGCACTGTGTACTGCTCAGTCAGTGTGTTCACAAAATTAAGGGTTGTTTTTTTTCTGAACCAACCTGCTCTTTAAAAATCTCTTCAGAGATCAAAGTGCCTTGCTTGTTGACTGACTGTCCTGAAAGAACAATCCGAGTGGCCCGAACAGTTCTACAAGCACTGCATGTCTGTAAAAGGTGCCTTCTAGGGAAACATGGATGAGCTTTCACCTCAGGGCCACTGCAGTGGAGAACATGTAGTAGATTCCTTTCAACTTCTCCTCCCCAACAGCTATTAGTGATTAGCCAGGTGTGCTGACTTCAAAGGGGACAAATACCTGCCAGGCTAAGAAAGAGACCCCATTTGGGAGTTGGTTTCCCTCATGCAGTCTGATGGGCTTGGCTGATTTAAAATGAAAACTAAATGTAAGAACAGAGCAAAGAAAGTGACCTGTAGGTGTTCAAGCTAACATCTCTGTACTGGCCAACATTTTTCTTGGAAAACACTGAGTGATATTTTATAACATATCGCTTTCATATGTTTTATATCTCAGTTGAAGTTCAAGTTCTCTGTGAAGAGCCAGTGTCATCTGGTTTGCTACTGTGATGGTGATAGCTCTCATTGCTTGGAGAAAGTTACTTGCATTCTGCATCCAACAAAGGCAGTAACGGCTTTCAAAATTTAGCAGGAATGTTTGCTCTGTGGAGCTACTGAGCAACACTAAAATACTGTTAAAACACTGTTTTCTCTATCCCAGAGGATTTTAATATGTTCTAGTATCTCCTCTGTGCTGTTGGTAACTCCAGGTTTGGACTTCCTATTTGCTGAAAAGCTGTGCACTTAAATAGGTTTGATCTTATCTGCGTAACAAGTGTTGTATGCAACAGTTCTGACCTCTAATGGTCAGAAAGAGCAGTATTCTCTGAGGCACTTTTTGCAAGGATTGTGACATGCTAGTTTGTCATGACTGTGAGAATGACACTGAAAAGGTGTAAAGAATCTGGTCCACCTTTATTTTCTACACTAGTGAACTTGTCTCTCCACCCCAGATCTGAGGGAAGATTGTCTTTAATGGTACTTCCAAGTAACATGGAGAAAAAAGGACATAATTTAATTTTAAAAATTTCTTATATCTAAAATCTTTAGAGGGTCTAAACCACATTTTAATTCCTTTAAAAGCTTGTTGAAGGAGGAGTTTGAGAAAGAAGGAGCAGAGATTGTAGAAGCTCTAGTGAAGTTTAACTATGTTCCGTGCTGGTTCAGGAACTCCTGCATTTGCAATTACTCTGTCATTTGTTTTAACTACACAGAAACACAAAATGTTAAGTTTGCTATCTGGAGATGAGGAGAGGGAGTAATTTTTGAGGTAAGAAGTTATCTTTTGGGGTGGGACTGAGGATGCTGTCTTTCTTATTGCAGGCAAAACGAGCAGTACAGCGAGGAGCTACAGCGGTCATCTTTGACGTTTCTGAAAACCCAGATGCCATTGATCAGGTATGAAGAAGGGAGCCTAGTTTTATTACAGCCTCTGTTGGGTTCTTTTAGGGTTGCTGAGGCAAGACTTGAGAGCATACAGGTCTTAGAGCACACCTACCTCAAGACATCCAGCTACTGACCCTGGGTAACATGGTGCTGTCGTTTTCCTGCTCATTTTCTGGCAGGCAAGAAGGAATGGAGGCGCTGAGAATGTGGTAGAAAGAGAAAAGTTTGGGGAATTATCTTTTTATTCTAGCGTTTCCTAGAATCCAGGTCTAGGATTGAGGTTTTGAGAAAGGATAGAGGGAAATTTTTTGCGGCCCATTATCTAGTCAAGGAGGTTTTATTTGCCCAGCTCTGTGTATGAAACACAAGGTGTTTGGCCCTACCCAGCTTATGATCAATAGTATTGTTGAGCAACAGCTATTTTTGAGTTTGCAAAATGGCTTTCAAACCCAATTCTAAAAAAGATTCTTACAAAATTGTCCTGGTTTTAACAGGGATAGAGTTAAATTTCTTCCTAGTAGCTGGTTTAGTGCTGTGTTTTGGATTTAGGATGAGAATAATGTTGGTAACACACTGATGTTTTAGTTGTTGCTGAGCAGTGCTTACATTAAGTCAAGGACTTTTCAGCTTCTCGTGCTGCCCTGCCAGTGGGGAGACTGGGGGTGCACAAGAAGCTGGAAGGGGACACAGCCAGGACAGCTGACCCAGACTGGTCAAAGGGATATTCTATGCCATATGACATCATGTTCAGCATACAAACCAGGGGGAAAAGCTGGCCAGGGGCCACCGCTTGGGAACAGGCTGGGCATTGGTCAGTTGGTGGTGAGCGTTTGTTTTTCAGTTGCATCACTTGTCTTGGGTTTTATTTCTCTCTCTTTTTGTTATTTTCCTTTTCATTACAATTTGTTGTTGGGTGGTTGGTTTGTTTGTTTCTTGTTTTTTTGTTTGGTGTTTTGTTTTTTTTTTTTCCCTTCCAATTACTAAACTGTTCTTATCTCAACCCATGAGGTTTCTCACTCTTACTGTTCCGATTCTCTCCCCCATCCCACTGTGGGGGGAGAGAGCGAGCGGCTGTGTGGTGCTCAGTTGCTGGCTCGGCTTAAACCACAACAACAACTTACAAACATTTCTTTCTTGTTCGCAGCTGATGATTTCTGGACTACCTATTTTGTGGACAAGCAGGGTTTTTCTTTTTTGGGAGTCTTGGTACAACTTCCATCTTTTCATTTGAAGTGGATGAGATAGTAGCTCTGTGAAATGCTTTGACAACATCCTTGCACCCAATTCTGAGTTATTTGGGTTAGAGAGAAGAAATATAGTAAGCACAAAAATAGTCTGTATTTGGTTTAGTTTTGTCTTGAAACAAAACTGTTTCTGCTACAGCAGAAACAAGTGAAGCTGAATGTTTTAAGTGCAGCCTGAATTTCATGGGGAAAAGAGAGACCATCAATGCAATGTTTATGTTAAGAAAGCTGGCTTTAATTCTGAAATAAGCATCTACTGGACAAAGGAATGCAGACCCTGTGCAATGGATGCTTTGAGAATTGTGTTCTGCATGTGCATCAAGGCTACAGCCTTGATCTTGCAAACATTCTCAGGGATATTTTTTTCCCCTTTTATACACACAAAAATTATCTGCATAAAGACATGATCTGTCTCTTTCCAATTTTTTCTCTGTATTACAGCTTCCAGTTACTCTCACCCATCCTGCTATGAACTTGCAAAACTGAGTTACTGCCTCTTGCTCTCTTTCCTCCACCAGCAACAGCTGTCCTTCCTTGATTCTTGATAATAAACTGGATGCAACTGTCCCCAGTAGCTGGGAAACTAGTCTAGTGGATGATTGAATATTTTGGATGTACCAATAAAATGGAAGAAGGTTAGTAGCTTAGTACAGTAGCTGACAAAGTAGGCTCTGTTAGAGGGCAGAGCAGCAGCCTATGCAAACACTCACAAACAGGAGAGAAATGGCTAGACCAAGCTTTCATACTCGAAGAGTTACTTGATTGGCTCGCTTCTCATGCTGCTGTGGACACTTGTGTTTCATGCGATTTGATTCACAGACAAAGTCTTCAGAACGCTTGACATCAGGGGATACTAATTAATTTGTCTTAAAATAAGTACCATTTTGGTACTCACAGTGGAATTGTGGAAAACAATGACAGATGGATAACAATGGAGGAAAGACTGACATGAGTTAATCCGGAGTATCTTTGATTCAAATGGAAGTACGCTAAGACGCTGAGGGGATCTGTTAAGGAAGCTTTCCCAGGTATACTTGTTACCAAGCAATAGAACAACTAAGGGAGAGTGCTTTGAAAGGGAGGAGTGGAGTATTATGAAAGGTGATCCTTCCTGCCAGTCAATGAACAGCAATAGGAAGCAGGCCTGACATGAGAAGAATTGTCCTCAGGTAACTTGGTAGCAGAATTGTTACCAAATGAAAGGGCTTTACATACAGATTTTGTGGGTTTTATTCCTGTTGATCTGAGTGTCTTTTGCTGTAGACCAGGAATGAAACTTTTATTTTTAGAAGTGCTCTGTGAAGTCTGATTTGTTTCTTAGTTTTACTTTTGCATAGTTTGAAGTGGAGTAGCAGCACCCAGAGCATCATGTTTAGCAAAAGTCTGGCAGTGTGCAAAAGCTACTGAAGAATCGGGTGAATTCTTTCTTAGACAAGAAAGCTTGAGAGAGAATATGTGTCTGGGAACATAGGGACAGTGATTGGATATGGCCTTAGGCCAGTAAGCCTTGTAGACACTTAGGATCCCTGGGTTGCATTCAAGTACTCCAGCTAGTTTTTAGCTCTTCAGAAGACATTGGTCTTAAAAATAGTTTGATCAATGTTCTCAGAAGCCCAGTCAAATACTAGGAAGAATCTATTTTAAAGTCTCAATGAAATCTGTCACCATCATCTGGACATACTAAGTAGAGTACTTTGTAAGCAGGATGATAGACCAGTCAATAGGTAATTTCTACATGTTTTAGCCAGAAACAACAGGTATGGTATCTCTGTGTCCTGGTTTCGGCTGGGATAGAGTTAATTTTCACATGAAGCTGGGAGAGGGCACAGCCAGGACAGCTGACCCAAACTAGCCAAAGGGATATTCAATACCATATGACATCATACTCCATATACAACTGGGGGAGTTGGAGGGGGTGGTGGGGCTGGACATCGGGTTCCAGGTTGTGAGGAACTGCATTGTGTACCACTCACTGTGTATATTCTTTTATCAGCATTACTGTTATTATTTTTCTCTTCCTTTGCTGTTCTATTAAACTGCCTTTATGCCAACCCATGAGTTTTACCTCTTTCTCCCTATTCTCCTCCCTATCCCACGGGGGAGGGGGAAGAGTGAGCGAGCAGCCGCATGGTTCTTAGTTGCCAGGTGGGGCTAAACCATGCTATTCTTGTTCAACTTGCTCATGTTCCTGTCACCTCATTCTTTCACCTGTACCATTTCCATCTGCTTGTCAGTGCCTTGCTTATTTTGTATTGACCAGCCTCTATATTAGGATTTTTCTTGTGGGTCAGAATAAGCTATGTGAATTTATCATGTTGGTGCCATTTGTAACAGAACAATTCTTTTGTCTTGTTATTCCCCACTCTGGTATATAGTTTAGCAGATTGTTTTTCTGGATTTATTGGCCAGAGAAATTATGCAGTCTCCACACTTGAAGGTTTTCAACATCTGACTGGATAAAGCCCTGAGGAGCCTGGTCTGATGTCATAGTTGACCCTGCCTTGACCAGGAGGTTGAACTGGTAGGGCGCCTTCCCACCCACATTATTTTCTGATTCTCTGATTTGGCCTTTCAAAAAAACTTCGCTGGACCTGGAAGGAAGTTTCAGAGTGAATTAAGCTATCTACTCATATGTCTTTGAGGCCCCCATTCTGCAATCAATAGCTCTAGTGGTTGCTAGATCCCAAATAACTGTTTGAATGAGTTTGCTGAGTTAAACAGCAGAAATTACAGACTTTAATAAATTGACTAGGTACAAAGAGCCTGAAAGACAGGACTCTGACATGAGATTGTTCAGGAAGCCGAAGAAATTTGTATGTGAATAATAAAACTATAAAGTTGAAATAACAAGGTTCAGAAAATGTAGCAAGGCCAATTCTTACGGAATGTGCAGATTTTTGTTCTTCTTCATTATGAGGTTTAATTTATTACAGTATTAGCATATGCTCTGGCACATAATGCGGTTACGTTAAAGTTGCTGTTCAGAAATAACATTTGCTTATCCTTAATCTTAGTTTTGGCCAGTAAAAAAAGAGCAGCTTAAGTCAAAAGCTTAATTCAGGTTTAATTCTGTGGAACACTTACAAAGGTCTAGGCTAGAAGAGAGCAATTGGTGCTTGAATCAATTCCACATTTTTATTCCTTTAGTCTTCTCTCCATTGTCCAAAACAGAGGTAGTTTTCCTGAAACGTGCATTTTGAGTAGATTATTTTTTTGTTCTAGCTGAACCAGGGCTCAGAGGACCCTCTGAAGAGACCAGTGGTGTATGTGAAGGGTGCTGATGCTGTCAAGCTAATGAACATAGTTAACAAGCAGAAAGTGGCACGAGCAAGGATTCAGCATCGCCCCCCACGGGTGAGACTTTAAGAAACTTTATCTAGGTATTACACTGCTGTTACTTCATGCAGTGCTTGCTAACTGCACTGAGTGTGAAGATGCTTTGGTGCTCCCCATGAGCATTAACACTTGTGAAATTCTGTTGACCTAAATAAATTGAGCAACTGCACTGTGGACAAGCAGCTACACTTGATGTAAGTATAGAATCCACAATGTGGCGTCTGCTGTCTTTCATAAGGATTCTTTTGAATATACGGATGGCTAAAAATTTTATATAATTAAATAACTTAATTATTGCATGCTCCTGGTAGTTCAGATTTGTAAGGTAATCTGGCCTGTGTTACTTAATAATTCTGTGTGGTGTTTTAAATGTGGGTTAATTATTTGATACCTGATATTTGTAACTGTAATATAAAATAGTTTTTCTAGAGTTTTTTTTGAACGCTCTCTACATGTAGTTTACAAAAGAAGACCAAAGCTAGAGGTCGTCCATGTCCTGGTTACCACTTTGGATTTGTTGTATTTTTATGGAATTCTGTTAAGAAATGTATTTGAGAAGTGGACCATTCAGTGAAAATTCAAATGTTGATTTTCACTCACTTAAGTATACAAGCAAACCAATAAATCATGAAAACTTGTGTTAGTATGATTCACTCAGTCCAGAGACACTGTAAATCTGACATCTTGTGACTGGCATTTTGTGTATTTCATTCACTTACAGTGACATGAAACCCAGATTTTGTCTCATAGAATCCTAGTTAATGAACAGAACAGTGTGGACTTTGACTTTGGCCGTTGTGACTGTGTACATTTGACAATGACTGCTGAGAAAGTAGAGAAGATAAGAGAAAGGAGCAATAAATTTGAGTATGATCTAAAGAAAGGAAAAATAATATTTTTGTTTTAATTTTTAAGCAACCCACCGAGTACTTTGATATGGGAATTTTCCTGGCCTTCTTTGTGGTTGTGTCTCTTGTTTGCCTCATTCTTCTTGTCAAGATCAAACTGAAACAGCGACGTAGTCAGGTAAGAGCAGTAATGGAATATTCACTGAATGCTGAAAGTCAGCTTCTTTTACTTTGTCCTAGAACTTGCTCGCTACTTTTGGAAATGCTGGACACTGACTTAGAATAGCCATCTTTCTGGAAAGGGTTTTATCCATGGATGTGGGCCTTTAGAAAAATCTGGAAATGTCTTTAAAGAGCATCTACATTGACCTGTGATGTTCATTTAGTTAAATCCTGAAACAAAAAGAGTACGGAAGCAGTCTGTTTAGCTATTGGGCAGGAAGAACATTTCTGGTTCTTCAGAGGTTGATTATCAGTAGCACTAGTTCTTAATGGGAGAGGTTTGCAAGGTAAAAAGTTTGATTAGGAGAAAGTCTAGGTGAGATATTTTGAGTTTGTCCTATTAAACATGAAAGGGAAAGCAAATGGAAGCTAATGAACTCTGTAGTTGTAAACTGTTCAGTATATACACGTAAAAGGAATACAAAGCACTATAGATGCTTAGGACTCTTGCTTTGGACATACTGAGTAGGAATCCAAAGATGTTATGGGCCAATAGCAGTGTTAAAAAGCGGTGTTAAAAAGGAGGAGGATAAATTCTACAGTAAAATGAAAACAACCCACTGCCTTCCTCAACTTCTGCTATTGATTAAATTTGAGGGGAAGGGGAAACAATACAGCTAATTTAGTAACATTTAATTTTAATCCCTCTCCCAAGTATTGCTTCTGGTAATTTGGAGGTAGCAGCATAGTGGGGCATTACAGTCAATATTGACAGTTCAAAAAAAGTTCCTGACCAAGTCTTACACATTGCCTTGAATAGTTGCTGCCTATTAATTGAGCAGTTGCGGTGTATCCCAATTGTTCGCACTTTTACCCTGTTTCAGTTCAAAGTAGCTTATCATTCTCACTACTGCATGTGGCATACATTCTTTTCATGAGGCTTCTGATCTAAATTCTAATTAGCCTTCTCTTTGCTTAATTTATGAAATTGTATGGTAGCCTGGGCCTGACGTGATTTGGTAAGATACATTAATTTGATATCGTGGTGTTTCTCTGCTAATACCTATAGTCCCTTATGCAGCAGTGTTGCTTCCCCCCCCCCCCCTTTTCCTTTCTTCTGTTTTAGAATTCCATGAACAGGCTTGCAGTGCAAGCACTGGAAAAAATGGAGACCAGGAAGTTTAAGTCCAAAAGTAAGGGACACCGGGAAGGTAGCTGTGGAGCACTGGACACGCTCAGTAGCAGCTCCACCTCTGACTGTGCCATCTGCTTGGAGAAGTACATTGATGGGGAGGTAAAGGATAAATGGTTTCTTCAGCATGGGCTGAGAATGTAGCTGGTTTATTTTAGCACTGTGGTATGTGGCTGGCTGTTGGGTACCTTGGGTACTGAGGTTGTGCTGCTTGCCAGACTGATTGCATTGAATACCCAACTCAACCTCAACTTCATTCTTCACTTCCCAAAGAAATCGCAAGGGCTTTTCTCCATACTACAAAGTAAGAGGTGAGGGATCTCATTCTGCAAGTTGCTCCCTCCATCAAGCTGTTTTTCTGAGGAAGAACTTGTAAAGAAGTCGGGATTACCTCAGCATTTAGTTCTCTGGGTATTTTTAACAAATTGTGTGCTAAGGTGATGGTGCACGCAAGCTCTGTTGGACGTAAGGGATACATTTTGTGTTTTGATTCTCAAGTTTTGATGGCACCTTGTCTTTAAAACATCAGGTACACAGCATTGCTGGGAAACCAGAGGAAGAGATGGCAAAAGGTTCAGAAACCGTTTTTTGACTCCTCAGTTACCATCACTGCATTGATGTCAGTGCTTGCCTTCTGTGACACAGTTCTGCCCAGAGGAAGAAATGAAAGGATGAAATAGAAAATAGACTCCTTAGAATAGAGGCAGTCAGTAATCACAGCTTTAAACTTCCATTAAAAAAAAAAATTGAGGTCATTTTATTTTGAAATTATTCGTAAAAGTTACATAATTTTTCTGGCAATAGAAAATACCAGCTTCAATATTTGAGTGCTACAAGCTACAAACAGAAAGTTAATTCAGTTAGTTGATGGGAAATTATGCAGAGTAGCAAGGATGAAGGCAGACAAGAACTTCAGAAGGGCTGTATAAAACTAACTGGACAGGAAATTAATGCATGAACTTCAGCATGAAGTGACATACATAGGGAAGAGCTTCACAGGTATAAGTGATGGATTGTGAGGTGAGCATTGCTGTTCAGGAGTAAGATCTTGAAGCTGATTTAGGTAGCTTTTTGAAAGCAGATTGGTGCTTTGTGGCAGTCAAAAAGGCATATCAGATACTAGAAATGAGAAGGGGAAATCTAGAGAACTGAACAGAAAAAATAATTATACCACTGTGTAAGTTCAGTCATGCTCTCATGTTGAGTACTGTGTGCACTTCTGATCTCATTTCACAAAAGATGTGTTGGAAATGAAGGTGCTTCAGAAAAGGATGGTCACAAAGTAATCAAAGATTTGGGATGGTTTCCCTACAAAAAAAAAATCACTGAGTAGGCTAGGACTGTTTAGTCCTAGATTACTCAGGGGCAGAGGGAGTACAAAATCATGAATGGAGAGCACGAACAGGAATCAGACGTTAATTTTTTTTTCCAATACAAGATTGCATGCAATTAAATCCAACTGCTGGGACCCAATCTGAATCAAAATACGGTGTTTCTCCACCAACCAGTAGTAGCATTGTGGAACTTACTGCCAAAGCATGTTGGAAATTCAAAACCTGAGCTCATGAGGAGACTTGAGCAGTACTTGGAAGAAAGATCTGTTGCAGGTTTCAGAACTGGTAGATAACCAGTAGGCTCAGGAAATCCTGTAAACAGATAATAGCTGAAGGATGAGAGTGCTGGTCAAGAGAAAAAATAACATATACGCTGTGCTGGTTTTGCTTTTCCCTGGTTGTTTTCCATTGCTAGTAGTTGTAGGCAAGGTGCATCATTAAATGGACTCTATTGATACATATTTTTTAAAGTTCATTTAATATATTAAGGAAAACTTTAATGATGCGCTCCTTCAAGGTGTTAGGTCATAGGCACACACAGCAAAAAGTGTCCTAAAGAAATGTAGCATATCAGTATGGAGTTCTAACATGCCTGCAGACTATTCTTCTAGTGACAAGCTGATCACTGGCTGTTGTGCTTTTGACTGTGTTGGAACAAATGGCATTTTTGTTCCTTCTTATCACTTTGAGACTAAGAATTGATCCGTTTAGTAGCTAGGTTGAAAAAACTAGGAATAAGCTATGAAAAATTCAGTCATTAGGAAGGAGTACTTTTTCATGTTCCTTCATCTGTTCCTGTAGGAGCTGCGTGTCATTCCCTGCACTCACCGATTTCACAAGAAATGTGTGGATCCTTGGCTACTGCAGCATCATACCTGCCCTCACTGCCGCCATAACATCATAGGTAAGTGCTACAATACAGATACTCTGTTGTGTCATCCATTTCGGACTTAACAGCTTACAAGATGAACCAGAAATTGTGCCTGTTTGTAAATCTCCATAGAGCCCGTAGTCTTTATTCTAACGCAACCCTAGAAATATAGTTAGGACTAAGTTCTTGGAAGATGATGGAGTAACAGGTCACATTTGTGGTTCTCCCTCGTTCTGGATGCAATGCCCAGCAGAGGGCAGCGTTGGTCAGTGTCTGAATGCCAGGAGGCCAAATAGATGCAATACATGGGTATGTTTTCTCTTGGTAACTATAAAGAAAAGACAATGTATTGTTTTTCATTTTTCTGTGGTGTTGTAACTTGGAATGTGGTTTCCCTGCCTTGCCCTCTCCCCCTTCCATTTCCTCTGTCTTGAAAAAGTTTTCTATTAATATGCATTTATGTAAAATAATGCGTAAAGTGAAAACTCGAGCAATGACTGCCAGCCTTGCTCTTAACCTGCAAGACCAGGAATGCCGTGTAAGCAGAAGGTTTTGCATATAGGGGAACAGTATCTGAAATCACTTCACTTCTTTTCCTTTTTAAGCAAATACAATTGAGTGTTTCAAAGGCTTCCAGGCAAACGCTCTTGACTGATTTTGTTTGTTTTGTGATTTTTCGTTCTGCATAAAAAGTTGGTGCTTTTTTTAAAAAACTGTATTGTGTGCTGTCCTGGTTTCATCTGGAATAGTGTTAATTTTCTTCCTAGTAGCTGGTTTAGTGCTGTGTTTTGGATTTAGGATGAGAATAATGTTGGTAACACACTGATGTTTTAGTTGTTGCTGAGCAGTGCTTACATTAAGTCAAGGACTTTTCAGCTTCTCATACTGCCCTGCCAGTGGGGAGACTGGGGGTGCAAAAGAAGCTGGAAGGGGACACAGCCAGGACAGCTGACTCAGACTGGTCAAAGGGATATTCCATGCCATATGATGTCATACTGAACAAAACCTGGGGGGAGTTCGCCAGGGGAGCAGCAGCTGCGGCTTGGGGACTGTCTGGGCATTGGTCAGCGGGTGGTGAGCAATTGCATTGTGCATCACTTGTTTTGTATATTCATTTATCATTATTATTATTATTTTCCCTTCCTTTTCTGTCCTATTAAACTGTCTTTCTCTCAACCCACGAGTTTTACTTTTTTCTTCTGATTCTCTCCGCCATCCCATGGGGAGAGGAACGAGCAAACGGCTGTGTGGTGCTTAGCTGCCTGCCAGGTTAAACCACAACAGTCCTTTTTGGCACCCAGCATGGGGCACAAAGGATTGAGATAGTGACAGATCTGACCAGAACGTGTTAAAGCAAATTTGTTATAAGCATTCATTATATTAGTTTAATAGTTGCTGGTCACAATGTTGATTTATTTGCTCTCAAGAGTTGTTGTGGTTGTTCTCAGTTGTGTTATGTGGCTCCTTACTTGCTGTAGATGTTCCCTGTTGTGCTGTTTATCATCTCTGGGGCCTGGATTGAGGTTATCATTTTGCTGTACTGTGCAACACTGGCTTATGATAAAATTGCTGGTTGTGAGACTAATCTGGTATTTGTACTCAGCACTACCATCCTCTCCATACTTTGGGAACCATGTCTTGGAAACTATTAATAATTACACTCCAACCCCTGCGACAGGCACTGCGGCTACTCCAGCCCCCGTGACAGGCACTGCAGCTGAACTGGAGAATCAACTCATGCTGGTATCAGTCACCCTTATACACAAGAAGAAATATTGGATGTGAAAATCAGCTCGTTTAGTAAAGGAAGAAACTCCTACTAAGAAGGGAAAGGACGAAGGAGTTGATAAGGCATACTACTCCAAAGCAAGGGCCATCATGAGAACAGGAGGAGGAAGAGGCAGAACTCATAAATGAGGCGGTAACCACCTGATCCCTATCCCTGAATGAACTGCAAGATACACAAAAAGATTTCAGCCATCGTTCAGGCAAGCACATTGGCACCTGGCTACTCCAATGCTGGGATAACAGGGTCAATAGCCTGGAATTTGAGGGTAGGGAAGCCAAGCAGCTGGGATCCCTTTCTAGGGAAGGGGACATTGACAAAGCAATTGGAAGAGGGACACAAGCCCTCAGCCTCTGGAGACGACTTCTGTTAGCTGTGAAGGAAAGGTATCCCTTCAAGGAAGATGTTACATGTCACCTGGGAAAATGAACCACCATGCAGTAGAGGTATCCAGTACATGAGGGAATTAGCTGTGCTGGAGGTGATTTATGATGACCTGGACAATGAGCAGTTATCCAAAGATACAGATGAAGTCAAGTGTGCCCAACCCATGTGGCAGAAGTTTATATAGAGTGCACCATCGTTGTATGCCAACTCATTGGCAGCAATGAGCTGGAAAGATGGAGAGACACAAATGGTGGACAAATTGGCTGGCCAAATCTGTCAATATGAAGAAAGTCTCTCTTCCTCCCTATGGGCTTGCGTCTCGGCTGTGGAGAAATGGTCCCAGGTGTTCCAGGAATTCAAAGAGGATATGTCCTACTTCCCACCTATACTGACCAGTATCTCAGCTATTAGGAGTAAGTGTTCATGTGCTCAAGAGAAAGGTTATAGTGCGTACACACCACAGGCAAGCCTGTGGTTTTACCTGCGTGACTATGGACAAGACATGAGGAAGTGGGATAGAAAATCTACCTCGACCCTAGAGGTGTGGGTACGTGAGTTGCAAGAAAAAACAATCACAAAAGAGGGTTCTTCCTGGAAAATTGCTGCTCCAGTTTCCAGTGGGCAGTTCCCCAGATAGAGTAGAAGGCTGATCTTACTTCCAGTCTTAATAAAGAGACTTCTAATTAGTATTTACAAGAAGTGAGTAACAAATACTGTGACCAGGATGAGAGGGCCCCTGCCTCCAGCCAGGTAGAGGGAAGGGAACAACTGGTTTATGGGACTGTGTGGATTTGATGGCCTGGCATGTCGGATCCACAAGAGTATAGGGCTATAGTGAACACCAGTGCAGAGTGTACCCTAATGCCATCAAGCTACAGACGGGCAGAACAGCCCATCTGTATTTCTGGAGCAACAGGGGCATCCCAACAGCTAACTGTATTGGAGGCCAAAGTGAGCCTAACTGGGAATGAGTGGCAAAAGCACCCCATTGTAACTGGCCCAGAGGCTCCGTGCATCCTTGGCATAGACTGCCTCAGGAGAGGGTATTTCAAGGACCCAAAAGGGTACTGGTGGGCTTTTGGTATAGCTGCCTTGGAGATGGAGGAAATGAAACAGCTGTCTACCTTGCCTGATCTCTTGGAGGACCCATCTGTTGTGGGGCTGCTGAGGGTTGAAGAGCAACAGGTGCCGATCGCTGCCACAACAATGCATCAGTGGCAATATCATACCAATCGAGACTTCCTAATTGCCATCCATAAGCTGATTCATCAACTGGAGAGCCAAGGAATGATCAGCAAGACTCACTCACCCTTTAACTGTCCCATATGGCCAGTGCAAAAGTCTAATGGAGAGTGGAAGCTAACAGCAGATTATCGTGGCCTGAATGAAGTTATGCCACCACCGAATGCTGCTGTGCCGGACACACTAGAACTTCAATATGAACTGGAGTCCAAGGCAGCCAGGTGGAATGCCACAATTGATATTGCTAATGTGTTTCTCTCAATCCCTTTGGCAGGAAAGTGCAGGCCACAGTTTGCTTTCACTTGGAGGGACATCCAGTACACCTGGAACCTGCTGCCCCAGGGCTGGAAACACGGCCCCACCATTTGCCATGGACGGATCCAGACTGCACTGGAACAGGCTGAAGCTCTGGAACACCTGCAATACATTGACGACATCATCGTGTGGGGCAACACAGTAGAAGTTGTTTTTGGGAAAGGGAAGAAAATAATCCAACTCCTTCTGAAAGCCGGTTTTGCTATACAATAAAGTAAGGTCAAGAGACCTGCGCAGGAGATCCAGTTTTTAGGAATAAAATGGCAAGATAGACGTCATCAGATCCCAAGGGATGTGATCAACAAAATAGCAGCTATATCTCCACCAACTAGCAAGAAGGAAGCACAAGCTTTCTTAGGCATTGTGGGTTTTTGGAGAATGCATATTCCAAATTATAGTGTGATTGTAAGCCCTCTCTCTCAAGTGACCCAGAAGAACGATTTTAAATGGGGCCCTGAGCAACAACAAGCTTTTGAACAAATTAAATGAGCAATAGTTCCTGCAGTAGCCCGGAGGCCGGTCCAGGTCTGTTTAAAAATGTGCTGCACACTGCAGCCAGGGAGAATGGCCCTACATGGAGTCTCTGGCAGAAAGCACCACAGAGACTCAAGGTCGACACTTAGGATTTTGGAGTTGGGCATAGAGAGGATATTGGCAGCATATGAAGGGGTACGAGCAGCTTCAAAAGTGGTTGGTACTGAAGCACAACTCCTCTTGGCACCCCAACTGCTGTAGCTGGGCTGGATGTTCAAAGGGAGGGTCCTTTGTACACATCAAGTAACTGATACTATGTAGAATAGTGTGTTGCACTGATCACAGAATGGGCTCAAATAGGAAGCCCCAGTTGCCCGGGAGTCTTGGAAGTGGTCATGGACTGGCCAGAAAGCAAATATTTTGGAATATCGTTAGAGGAGGAGGTGATGCGTGCTGAAAAGGGTCCATCGTGTAATAAACTACCAGAAAATGAGAAGCAATATGCCCTGTTCCCTGACAGGTCCTGTCGTATTGTAGGAAAGGATCAGAGGTGGAAGGCTGCTGTGTGGAGTCCTATGTGACAAGTCACATAAACTGCTAACGGAGAAGGAGAATCGAGCCAGTTTGCAGAAGTGAAAGCCATCCAACTAGCTTTAGACATTGCCGACCAAGAAAAGTGGCCAGTGCTCTATCTCTATACTGCCTCATGGATGGTGGCACGTGTCCTGTGGGGGTGATTACAGCAATGGAAGCAAAGCAACTGGCAGCACAGAGGCAAACCCATCTGGGCTGCTCCATTGTGGCAAGATGTTCCTGCTGGAGAAGGTGGTTGTAAAAGTATGACATATAGATGCCTACATACTCAAGAATCAGACCACTGAGGAACATGAAAACAACCAGCAGGTGGATCAGGCTGCTAAGATTGAAGTGGCTCAGGTGGATCTGGACTGACAACATAGGGGTGAATTATTTATAGTTTAGTGAGCCCATGACACCTCAGGCCATCAAGGAAGAGATGCAATATATACATGGGCTCATGATTGAGGGGTGGACTTGACCATGGACAGTATTGCACAGGTTATCCATGAATGTGAAACATGCGCTGCAGTCAACCAAGCCAAGTGGTTAAAGTCTCTGTGGTATGAAGGATGATGGCTGAAATATAAATATGGGCAGGCCTGGCAGATTGACTATATCACACTCCCACAAACCTGCCAAGGCAAGCACCATGTTGTTACAGTGGTGAAAGCAACAACCGGATGGCTGGAGACGTATCCCGTGCTCCATCCTGCTGCCTGGAACACTATCGTGGGCCTTTGAAAGCAAGTCTTATGGCGACATGGCAGCCCAGAAAGACTTGAGTCAGAAAACGAGACTTATTTCTGAAACAACCTTATAGACACTTGGGCCAAAGAGCATGGCATTGAGTGGGTATATCACATGCCCTATCATGCACCAGCCTTCTGGAAAATCAAATGATACAATGGACTGTTAAAGACTACACTGAGAGCAATGGGTGCTGGGGCCTTCAAACATTGGGGTACACATATAGCAAAAGCCACCTGGGTAGTCAAGACTAGGGGATCTGCCAATTGAGCTGGCCCTGCCCAATCAAAATTTCTACGTACTGTAGAAGGGGACAAAGTTCCTATAGTGCATATAAAAAAAAAATGCTGTAGAAGACAGTCTGGGTTATTCCTACTGCAGGCAAAGGCACACCTATCCATGGGATTGCTTTTGCTCAAGGACCTGGGTGCACTTGGTGCGTAATGTGGAAGGATGGGGAATTCTGATGTGTACCTCAAGGGAATTTGATTTTGGGTAAGAACAGCCAGTGATCTGAATTGTATGATGTTAATTCTTATATGATATTGTATGTCATTACTACTATGGTTGCTATATGGCGTATCAACAGTATTACAGTAACAGTCACACAGATTAATGAAGAATTAGTTTTGATGAAACCAAGCAAAGTGCAACGATGATAGAACCGGACAAGTGTAGTTGTGATGGAACCAGAACTGGTTTCAGCATACCACAGTCCAACACCACACTCCACCGCTCCTGCCCTAAAGGACTGTTATGACAGATGAAGCCCAAAGTCATGGACTAAATGAACTCAACAGACATTTTAGAGGGATGGCCCATAGATAGGGAATGATATCTGTGTGTATGCATGTCAAAAGACAGGGAAGGTGGTGATGATTAACTAAGTTGTATTGGAAAGTGTAAGACCTGGGCATGACATAGATGGTATAGAATAAGTGGTGGATATTGTCCTGTTTTTGGCTGGGATAGAATTAGTTTTCTTCCTAGTAGCTAGTATAGTGCTGTGTTTTGAATTTAGGATGAGAACAATGTTGATAACAGTGATGTTTTAGTTGTTGCTGAGCAGTGCTTACACTTAGAGCAATTGTGTTGTGCATCACTTGTTTTGTATATTCTTTCGTCATTATTATTATTATTTTCCTTTCCTTTTCTGGCCTATTAAACTGTCTGTCTTGACCCATGAGTTTTACGTTTTTCTTATTCTCTCCGCCATTCCACTGTGGGTTAGTGAGCGAACAGTTGTGTGGTGTTTAGCTGCCTTCTGGGTTAAACCACAACATATGTGTAATGTAACTAAATTCAGAACAAAATATCCTTCTTTCTTGCATAAAGTATATTATTTTTTATTCCTTCCTACTTCTACTTCTCCACTCTTACTTCTCTTATTCAGAGCAGAAGAAGGGAAATGCGGGTCCAGTCTGTCTGGAATCCATCAACCCAGCACGCAGCCGGCAGCAGAGGGTGATTCTGCCTGTCCATTACCCAGGTCGAGTGCACAGAGCAAACCAGATAACAGCATATCCCACTCGGACAAGCATGGACCCTCACGGCAACCCTATCACAGTACTTACAGTTGAGCGACATGGTGAACAGAGCCTCTACCAAGCCCAGTCTCCAGCCTATATCCGAAGTTATCAGCCTATTCATTTGGACCATGCTTTAAACACGCATCACTGTAGCCTGGAACATAGGGCTTACTCTCCAGCTCACAACTTCCGAAAACCCAAGTTTGGTGGACGCAACTTTTCCAAAGCAGCATGCTTTTCCCAATATGAGACCATGTATCAGCACTACTACTTCCAAGGCCTTAGTTACCCTGAGCAAGATGGACAGCCTCCAGCTGGCATTTCCTCAAAGGGTCCTTCCCGTGCCTTTCAGCCTGGTAGCAGCATGCTTTTCCCTCCTGTGGTACATGTAGTGCCCTCATCCCGCTTGGAGAGTGGCAGTACCTCCAGCTTTAGCTGCTATCATGGTCATCGTTCAGTGTGCAGTGGATATTTGGCTGACTGCCCTGGGAGTGACAGCAGCAGCAGCAGTTCTGGTCAGTGTCACTGCTCCTCTAGCGATTCCATGGTTGACTGCACTGAGGTCAGCAACCAAGGGGTTTATGGGAGCTGCTCCACCTTTCGCAGCTCTCTGAGCAGTGACTATGACCCATACATTTACCGCAGTAAGAGCCCTTGCCGAGTGGGTGAGGTTGGTGGTGCAAACAGGAGTGCAATTGTTCTCTTGGAGGGCCCCCACCAGGACGAGCTTCCAGCTCATGGTCACAGTCTGGTGGGTGCTGACTGCCGGCCTGTGCCAGCTTCTTCCTCAGGGGACCAACTGTCTAATTGCAGCATGGATATGAACTATAGCAGTAATTCCTCACTAGAGCACAGGGATCCAAATGGCACTACCTCAGAGGGAGGACATGAGGCCACTCCTGGTGCTGCCTTGGATGTTAAAAGGAACTGGAAGAATCCAGAGATAGGGCCGCTTATGGAGCAAGCATGCGCGTGCTGCTTTGAACTCCAGCACTCTGCCCTGGAGCCTAGCAATGGGACAGCTGACTGTAGTGCACTCTTCCTTAGCTCTCCGCTGTGGGGGACGTGTGGCCCAGGAGTAGAACCACAGTCAGGGAACACCCCGGGCTTGTACAGTATTAACTCAGACCACTTGCATAGGACAGATGGGGTAAAATATGAGGGGTTGCCCTGCTGCTTCTATGAAGAGAAGCAGGTAGCCTGTAGTAGTAACAATGGCAGTGGAGGTGGTGGCTGCTATACAGAAGACTATGCAGTGAATGTGCAGTACACGCTTCCTGATGACACCTTGCCAAGCTGCTGTAAGGGTGTATGTGATCTGGGTCAACGCATTCCCATAATTCCTGAAGACAGAG
Organism: Burhinus oedicnemus; assembly: GCA_008921705.1. NCBI lineage: Eukaryota > Metazoa > Chordata > Aves > Charadriiformes > Burhinidae > Burhinus > Burhinus oedicnemus. The sequence continues at coordinate 342,600 of VFFE01007187.1, forward strand.
ACTGTGAGCTGATCCTACCTACAGAGTGCCAAGGGAGCCACACAGGAGGCTGTAGTTCCTGGGATGGAACACCTGATCTAGATAGCTATCTGCACTGCCAAGGTATAGGAGATCTACAGGACGAGAGGGAGGTGTGCTACGAGGCAACATCATTCCTGCGGCAGAACTACTCTCAGGAGGAGGAAGCCAGAATGCTCTTTCCCAGTCCCACTCTGAACTCCCAGAAGCTGATGACGACCACAAAGGCCACAGGTAATATGTGTGCTTTTTTTGATTACTTGCTACCTTTCTGTCCTAGCATATGAAATACTGCCAGCTTCCTGGGTACTTGCATCCATAAAGGTTACTGCCATCCTTTGCATAAGAGCAGGTTATTGACTAATCCTTCACCTCAAAGTGTTATTCTCTTGTTACCTGTGCTCAGTTGGTCATAGAGGAACAGAAGATGATAGTTTGCTATCTAACCCTGTTAGAGCTTTCATACTCATCCTTTGTGGGGAGGGGAAAAAGTGACTGCTAGTACTAGGCCCCCATTAGAGCTCCCGCAGCCAGGGACTGCTGTGGCGAGCTGCTAAAGTAGGCAAGGCCAGAGTGCTGGTAGGGGACACAGAAACTTGAAGGATAAAAAAAATGAGTGGAAAAACTTGGAATTGCTGTGGAAGAATATGTGGGAGGATCTCTGCTGTGGACATAGACAAGGGGAAAAAAGAACCACTCGCAGAATGAAGGGCATATTCCTTACTTGCCTTGCAGGGCTGTTTTTAATGGTGTTCGTAGAATCATAGGGTACCCTAGGTTGGAAGGGACCTCAGGCCGTTATCTAGTCCAACCTCCTGCTCAAAGCAGGGCCAGCTCTGAGATCAGACCAAGCTATTCGGTTTGTCAGCTTAGACCAAGTTTCTCCAGTCAGGCCATGACAACCTCCAGGGACGCAGAGCGCGCTCCCTCTCTGGGCCCTTGTTCCGGTGCTCCACATGGGGAAAAGATTTTCCTTATATCCAGTCTGAACATCTCATGTTTCAACTTAAGCTCCATATCTCTTGTCCAAAATGCATCGCTGTGAAGACCCTGGCTCCATTGTTGTGACAACCTCCATGTAGGTATTGCGAAGCTGCTAGGGGGAACCCCCAAAGCCTTCTCTTCTGCAGGCTGAACAAGCCCCAGTCCCTCAGCCTCTTCTTGTAGGGCAAGTGCTCCGGCCCTCTGAGCATCTTGGCTCTCTGCTGAACTCGCTCCAGTCAGTCTGGGGGCTCCATTCTTGTTCTGGGGGCCGCAAAACTGGATGCAAAATTGTAGATGCAATGTTCCTTAGTTTTCTTTATCCTTCAGGTGCTGGATCTCATCCCTTGGAGAGAAGCCAAATCGGTGACTAGACCTGTCCAGATGATCCCGGATGGAGAAGCGGAGCTTATCAGAGACTCCAAATTCTCATGGACTTAATTTTCTTTTAAGCTTTGACAAACACACAAAAGTGGTAATGTGGAGAAGTCCCTCCCCCACTTCCTCTTCCTCTGTGTCCACATCAGCTAGATTGTCTCCTTTCTCCCTCTTGCCTGAAGCCTTCAGGCCTTCATTTGTGTGCAAAGCCCATGTGGGACATGGTGTGGAGCATTTCTGAGCTCTAGTGCCATTTCTATATTAATGACAAAGTGTTATTTATATTTTCTTTTTAGAAGTGACCGTGTCAGCTCTTGCTGAGAGGTAACACGGTGTGTTAAATAAGCCAGGCTATGTGTAGATGCTGTTGTCTCCTACTTAAAGGAGTCCAGCCTTCAATAAGCTCAGGGCTACACCTGCCTTAGAAACCAGATAGCACCTTGAAATATAGTAGTCCAGAGGGATACAGCTGCTGAATGGATGCTCAGATACCGACTAATCCTGGTAGCAAATCCTGGTAGCCAGCAAGTTATATGAGCAATTTTGAGGGAGGCGAAGCATTGGACTGTCTCTTTTCTCCTCTCCCCTCCTCCCCCTTTCATGCTGCTCTGATGATTTGGCTAGGAAGGGTCTCCTGCCATTATGATTAGTTTTAACAGAGTGGGGGTAGGAAAACTGGTAGCTCAAAATGTTCTCATCCTCACTTCCTGCTAAACTGTGGACCTCATTGTATCTTCTGACTGGTGAAGAATGCTGAGGACCCCTCCCTCAAAGAGATGCTAGAAGAAAGTGCTTCGAAAGGGCCATACCTTTGTAGGTAATGAACCTTGCCTTCCATAGGAAGTTTTTCAGGCACCTGTAGCCCCTGCTGTGGCTGTGGGGAATGCTGGCATAATGCAGGAAAACAGAGCTTGCAGGGTGCTTGCAGCTTGGCTGGCTCATTTTGGAAACAGATCAGAAGGTGTCTTGTTTCTTTATAGACTGCAAGCATGCCTAAGGGGAGCAGTGCTTGTCACCTTTTGTGCATGTGGGAAAGAGAGGGACTTGGTTTAATCCTTGTTTTCTTCTTTGCTGTGGTTGATGTAGCTTCCATAGATCGATCTGTTTTAAAGGTTTCTTGAGCCCAGCTGGTTGTGCTTCATTTTTGTCTTGTGTACAGAGTGCTTTCTGTACCCCATTAGCCTGGGCACATACTTTTGTTCTTGTTCTTGTACTAGTGGGGATGTTTGTTATCATGAGATAATATATGTCGTCACTTCTGATAGCAATTGTTTCCTGTGGAAACAGCGGCTTCTGAGTAAGAGGCTACCATAGCATGGTTTAAATTGCCTGTCATGCTGCATGTGCCTGAGGACACAGTGTCATCCTGTCTGATGTATTCACAGCAGGAATTCTCCTAAAGGGAAACTAATTATTTAATGCCCACAGTGCCAGTCTTCTGAAAAGATTTGTCCGAGGTTTAGTGCACTTTGGAGATACTTAAAAAGACATGAAAAAGAGATGTACACTTCATGTTACATTTTCTGCCAAAGTAATGTCCTTGACAGCACTGGGCTCATTGTGAGAACCAGCAAAGTTAACTTGTTTGCTCTGTAGTCCCAAATGAAATATTTTTAAAAAAGCAAACATCTAAGAAATAATAAATACATTCATCTGTTTACTTTTACTTCCTGTGCTCAGTAAGTTAGGAAAAAATAATTCTGTTTAAAGGAATTCACATTGTCTTTTTAAACGAACAAACACCAAAATCCAGCTGTTCAGAGAATTAATACAAGGCAATATGTGGGTATAAGATTAAAAGAAAAATTCCATTAAACACATTTTCTGTGTATAAAGCTTATTGAAAACTTATTCATTCTCTGAATAACTGAAGTAAGTGGTATGTGCTGGGAGAAAAAACTCTATAAAGGTTTGGGTTTTTTGTTTGTTTAGGTTTTTTTAAGTCTTACCTTTCTCCTTCCTCCACTTAAAAGAAATGCATTGTAGAAGCTGTGGTATATACTGCCGTGGTTATTCTGCTTGGTGTTTTGTGAGACACTGTGTGAGGCCACCTGAGATGCATTGTACTCTATAACTACACAGCATGTTGTGGTAAAATGTGGTTATAAAAAAGAAATCTGAATATTCTGGCTCATGGTGTTCCTGGATGTACTGGCCTCATTCACATGTGGAAATCTCTGCCAGTACAACAGTCTCTGCAGGCCTTACCACAGAGGTAGCCTACGCTTGGTTTCTGTGTTTGGTTTTATACTCAACATTTAGTTAATTCCCTGCTACCTGTATGTCCATACAGACTTACAGGCTAGCTGGCCGTGATAGATGTTTTTTATAACAAAATGCCTTTCTACTACTTACATGAACAGTTGTCATTGTGTTTGGCTCATGAGGCACTATTTAAAATGTTTTTAATTAAAATTATAGCACTTAAAATTGTTTTGTATAAAACTTGCTGTAAAGATTTGTAATATGGTCAAAGGGCTCTTCCTCCTTCATTACCATTTTTTAAAATGTTTTAAAAGCTAGAAAACACCTTGTATATATTCTGTATATGTATAGCAGCACATTTCATTTATGGAAATATGTTCTCAGAATATTTATTTACTAATATATTTATCTTAAGCCATGTCTTATGTTGAGAGTGTGTGACATTATTGTAATAATCATTGAAAATCACTAACATGAGGCCCTGTAAATACATGATAATTGCACACAAAGATTTTACAGTACTTGCCGACCAAAAATGATTTAAGAAAAGTTGTAGTTACCTGCAGTTTTGTAAGAAAGTGTACAAATGTCTGTATTTAAAAAAAAAAAAAAAAAAAAAAAAAAAAAAAAAAAGGCAAAACCACACAAAAATACAGTTTTATTGCATATACATGTGGAAGTTGTCCTTCTTGTTTCGGGGGAAAGGACATGGATAGCTGTGTTTCTCAAAGTGTAGTCCTAGATATGCTGAGATGAATTGTAATAAACAACAATATTTTTTCCTTTTTTAAAATAATAGGTAGGTGGATATGTAATATACACGCACACACATACAGATCCTAACAAAAATGATGATGATAAAAAGTTCAGAAGTGTTTTTTTCAGGAGGCAACCCATAATGTTCTGTCTTGGGACCATTCAGCTTTCAGCAAGTGCCACAGTTGAATATCCACCAGAAGTCAGCTTTTTTTACCTGGTGTTGTGCGCAGTGGAAGTCCAGTACTTGACAGTTTTTGCTGCCTTCCTAATGCTGTCCCCAGGTAGTCTCACCCGGGATCGGTGTTACGTGGGGGCTGTCTGGTGCTTCAGCATCCCTGGTCACACCCGGCTAACGTTGCTGTCGAGGAGGGGGGAAGCTAGATGTAGTCGTTGCAGGAAAACAAAGATTACGTTGGAAGGAAGGCAAAGAAGATGTTGGGCACAGGAAGAAAAGCGGAAGGTTAGGGAAGCAGCGCACCAGAGTGTTCTGTGGAAGAGACGGGGTGAAGAGCTCTGCCAGAGGAAACGGGGAAGGAACTGCAGTGAGGCTGAGCCTGCGGCGCGGCCGTCCATGACACACAGGACAGCACTTGGGCCTTCGTGCAGGTTCATTGAGGGCAGGTGAGATCTTACAAGCCCCTGAAGCCTCCAGGCGCATGAGGAGTGAGACATCTGCTGGAAGGCATCCTCATTTGTTTGGAACATGTCTGCGGGGCAACTTCAGTCTGGTTTAATTTCAGGTAAAAATAATTTTTTTTTGTCCTGAAACAAAACTGTTTTAAACCTGCGCCAGCATGATGCAGGTGGACGCAACTGGATAAATCAGAGCTTGAACAGTCAAGCTAGGTCCAGGTCCTTAACCTGGATCGTGAGATCACTGGTCCTGCTGAAGTGCCAATCAGTGCTGTGCTACTCTCTTCTTGTCGGCAGAGGGCATGGATTGACCACAGATGTTTATGAGACAGCAAAAACAGGGGCTTGGAGGTATGCGTGTGTGTACATGTGTATTTCTGTAATATATATGTTATTGTGTAAACAGTTTGCCTCCATACATTACTTATTTCCCATCCAGTGGTGCACACACAAACACAAATCCTTTGCAGTCTCCTCCTCTAGTTTCTTCTTTCTCCCAGAGATTTTCACCTGGTGATCCCCTGGACTTTCACTCCCTCTCATCCATGTTCAAGTGCAATGTAATTCAGTCACCACAGAATTCAGCCAGAAATGAGCCTTACTTCTCTCCAGCCCCCTGTTTTCTATGTGAGAACTCCATGTTTGGCACGACAGATGGCTGAACTGAAGAGCAGCATTTCGTGTGGGACTCTTTGCAGCAGGAGGCTCAGTTCCCGTCCTCCTGCGGGACAGCGGGAAAGCCCACTCTGGGTGAGAAGACAGGCAGGATGGTGGAAGAGCAGCAGGCAGGGGGGGAGTTGAGCAGCACCAGCAAGTGCTTCCCAGTCAAAGTACGTGCCTTTTTTTTTGGCTTGGTCAGTAGAATCTTGGCAATTGCCAGTGATAATAGATATGCATTTTATTTGCAAATCAGTTCATCGAACTATTGCTCTTAAAAATAGCATAAAACTTGCCATCTGTGTTTGGCTGATATGCCTGTGGTCACATCTGACTCTCCTTCCTCTTCCCTCCCTCCACCCCGGCGGTTTCCTGTTGCTGACTGGTGTTTTGTTTTCTCATTTCTTGTTCTGAAGAAAACCGCGAGGTGATTGTGCTTTTCAGAGCAGGACATACCTTTGCCCTTGCTGTCCCACAAAATAATTGGTGAGCCCATACTCTGGCTCTCTGAGAAAGAGTTGTGGGCTGTTGACTGGACTTGAATGCGGCGCTTAGTTGTGCATGTGTGTGTGGTGTTCTGTCTCTTCTTTGTTGTGGCTTTTTTTAAATGGCTAAATGTAAACATTTTCTATCAAAAATGAGTATTTTCATATTTGGCAGCAGGAGGTTCTTTTCACTGTTGAGGTTTACTATTTAAGGAACAGATTTGTGGCAAAATGAGAGTCCTGTGGGCACTGTAAACCTGCCTGCAACCTCCGTATGGCAAAATAAGAAAAGCAGGAGCCGCCTGTTCTTAACGGGATTGTACGTTACGGTAACATTTGGTGTTTCTGTAACACTATCTCGTCTTTGCTACAGCAATATTGGGTACATCTGTCAAATCCTACGACAGCTGTTAGGTAATCTTGGTTGTTGCTTGGGTAGGGTGAAGAGAAAAGTGTCCTTAAAAGGATGGCAGTGTTCGTACTGCGTGGAGCCAGCCTGGCCGGCCTGTGGCCAGGGCGAAGACAGTGTACCTGACACCAGACATCTTATCCTGCAGCGGGAGCGCCGCGCTCCCGTGACTTAAAACGCCTCATGGAAAAGTGTCTCATTCAGAATAAAAGAATACGTTTCCCTCATGGGGAATGAAACTGTTGCTTAGGAAACAAACAAAAAAAACCAAAGCAAAAAAAAAAGGGCGAGAGTTCCCAGAACAAACAGAAATGTAAGAGGAGTCTCCGAACCTGAATGGCAAGAAAGGAGAGCGGAGTAACCTCCCCTGCGTAAGGGGAGCCCAATCCCCCATGACTGTAGTGTTTCTAAAAGAAAATGAGAGTTTGAGTCCTGACATGAAAAGCTGGAGACAGTTTTGGTATCTGACACTGGTATTCAGACGTTTACATAAAAGTAGTCGAAGATTTCTTTGAGAGAGCGTAGCGTTATTTTGGTCAGAAGGAGGAATTCGTAAAAGAAAAGATGAATCCCTCAAGAAAATGGAAACAGCCATGGAAACACGTTGCTGTGATTTGTAGAGAAACACTGAAATAACTGTTACAGTTACTTCTAACAGTTTGAAAACATGTAAACTGAAAACTTCAATTTGCTGATACCTCAGAAATTGCTTCTTGGAGCAATAACATATTTTCCCTATGCGATCATTCTCAGCATTTTCAGCTCTAATATTGTCTTCTAACCTCCGCCACAGCAGACAATCCGGCTGTAATCTGCTCCTGAACTGCAGCAGTTTCTGCCTCCTTTATTCAGTGCTTGTCTACACTTTAGCAATACTAACTGAACTCCTCCTGCAGAAATTCACTGTATTTATTTTTTTATAATTACTACTTGCAGCCCTTTGCTGAATGCAGGATGACCATGTATAGACACAGCACATATTTCCGTGGTGTGTCATTTCAACTTTGATTTATTCTGTTTTCTTGTCAGTCTTTGTTGGCTCATGTGATAGCCTTTGGATTTACAGGAAGTTGTCTTGCGACTGAAATTCAGAATACCAAATTTCATCCCAAAGCACAGGTGCTCAGTAAAGTTAAGAAAGTGCAAGTGGCATGAAATGTGTTTGTGTTGGGGGGTGTGTTGTTACAGAAAAAATGGTACGGTCTGAAGGCCATTAGATTTTTTCACTCTCCAGATCTCAAGGCAGCAGAATGATAAGGTTGTTCATAAATGTCTACAATAATATTCAGGTGAAACTATCACTGGACTGTATTTCATTGGAAGATTGTGAAATATCACTGCTGTAAGGTATTAAGAACTAGTCGGATGAGTATTTGTCAGGAGTTGTTTTTGTAGTTCACCCTTCCTTTAGGCAAAATGGTGCACTAGAAAAATCTGTTGGCAGTCCTTCCCGCTGCCAGAGAAGGCTTATTAAGCAGAAGATGAAACTGGAATAGCTCGTCATGCTCATTCAGTGGCAGCCAAGTGTCTGCTGATGTGTTTGGCCTGTAGTCACACAGGCTGTGGATTCAGTACAGTTTCCAGGGGTATCAGTAAAAATCTCCCATTTATACTGTTCCCAGGGGAGCCTGGAATACAGAGACTAGAACGCCGCAGTACCGCTGGGTTGTCTGCCTGAGCAATGGCATAAACCTCCTCACATTGTAGAAAATCTGGCAGAAACAAGCCCTAAAATAGGCAATGTTAATGCTTAATTGAAAAAGCAGAGGGTATGTTTGATGTTAAAATGGTACAGGCACATGAATTTGCAGAATCTGATGACCAGCCTAATACAATTACAAACGAGGAATGAGATTCAAAGGAGGAAAAGCATCTTAAAGTAATTGTTTCATCAGCATCTATTCTGCCACAAAACTGAGTCTGAGTCACCTTCTTCTCAGTGTTCTTCTATCATATATACCAATTAATTAGCTTTGATTTTTTTCTACGGTTACAGTGTATAGAAAATTTATTTTTCCCAGAGTGTAAACTAACATCTTTTCTTCCTATAAAATGTTAGCGAGACACAAGCATAATACGCTGTATTAAATAATGCATTTCCTATACATATATAAATATATATATTACTATGATAACATATCACGCATATTTTTAAATAACACAGTCTCTATTTCCCCCTGACATAACCAACATTAAGACAAAAGTACATAGCGGATCATTTCGTCAACAAACTCAACTAGTTTTAAAGGTAGATTTGGAATGAGGGAGGCCACCTGTCCAGCTGACCCCCGTCCACCTGAGGTCCACGTACACTGTAGGCTACTGGAAGCGCCGGGCTGCGGAGAGCAAGGTGACAGAGGGCTGCGGTGGCAGTGCCAGCCTAAGGACTCGCTGCCCCTGCCGCTGGGGTGGACAACTCTCCTGTGCCTGCGGTTAGCTCACCTCTCTGCGCAACCACCCTGCGAACGAGGTCAGAGACCTGGTAAAAGTTAACTCAGGGAAGAAAAACCGATGGTAATTTTTAACCTGATGGGTTTATTGCAGCACCACACAGCCGGTCATACCAACACAAGAGAGCGAGGAGGGGGCCAGAGCCAGGGCTGGAATGCATGTATGGTGTACACCAGGAGGCAACTCCTCACCATGGCTTTGTTGTCAAAACAGTCGCTTTTGAAATTACGGCCAATGTCACACTTGCAGCCTGTCCGGCCTGTTGAGGGAACCGCTAGGTTGGAGGTCAGACAGCCACTCAGATACATTTCCGAACAAATTCTTCTTCTGCGGTTATTTGCAGTTTATTGGAGAAAATGCTGTAAACGTCACCATCCCGAGGGGTCCGTGCCCTCCAGCTGTCAGCACTCAGCTGCCAGTGTCGCAGGGGCCTTTCTGTACGCCGAATCATGTGGGATTACAACAGCTGTGCATGTCACTTTTCTTCTTTCTCTGCCCAAACCCTTATAGCAAAGATCATAAAGTGCGATGTTAACGGATACCGTATACGTTAGCTGTGTACCACCGTGCCACTGAAGTGCTTGTACTAGGACTGTGAGTGACCATACACATTTTGAAAAAAATCCACAGCAGAGGATTTTATGCTCTTTATGGCCTCAGACCTGTATAGCCTCAGAAGTACCACTTAAGGGACCCTGTCCACGTGTTTCCATTGCTCTGTTTCCCAGTGTAAGAGGTATCGAGAATTAGACAATCTGAAAGATTTGGCGGGGGACACAGCAATTTCCTCCACACTTTTATCAGTGTGTTTACTAGTGCACTGTCCAATACCTTACACTTAGTCATGTTCATTGTTGGCATGGCCAGTTAATCTGCTATAACAGCTGTTTTTACGGGTCTTTCCTACAGAAATTTGATAAACATGCCCTAAGAAACGCCCATGAAATACAATTTTATTATTTAAATAAAGTTGAGGAGCTAAGGGACCGATGCAAAAATCTCAGTTTCTAAATTCTCTAGATTTTGCATCAGTCTTTTTGGTTCTTGTTTATAATGGGCTTTCTCTAATTTTATAGTGAAATTAATTTTTTTACTGAAGAAGAGAAGCTTAACAGTTCTGTATTTTTTCCTTCTGCAGTAGGCAGAAATCAGTCACGGGGTGCTCCTCATGTTTTTTGTGTTTAGCAGCATTAGCTAACTGCTTTATAAGCGTCCCTTTGACTGTACACGTTTAACTGCTTCAAGAACACTTGATAAGGCAAGCAAACAAAGCTTCATCACAATGTGCTCATAACTTGAATCTTAAGGATCTAGCTTTACACTCAGACTCTCTCCTCCTGGTTCTCCCTTAGTGAACCATATTAGGCATGCTTAGGAAGCAAACTCATTTGTTTTGCTACAAATCTGTGAGGTAGACTCTTTCCCTACACAGCATGATGCAAAACCTGACTATTAAAAAGGCAATTTAAAAATATTTGTTGGGTCTGAAACAGATAATGTTTTTTGGTCCAACCTGATGATACGTAAGAGATAATCAGCGTATTTTACAACTCGTCCTGTCTTGATTTTAGGCAATACTGTAATTATCTTTTCCTGTATTCTTTCCAGCAGCTCATGCAAGAAAGTACTACATGTTCCCATGATATTCCATTTTTGATACAAACAGTTCTGTAATTGCTGGCTTAGTAAAGTCTTGTTTCTATTAAGCGTTTATGTGGAATTGTTCTGCTCTGGCACTCATCCGTGGTACGTAAATGGAGCTGGAATTAATTCAATTCAGGTAAAAGACCAGATCTACACTGGCAAGTAAGGCACAGTATTTCACCATTTAATTCTCAGATGCCCTGTTTTTTTCAAGGAAAGCTATAGACTTCATGAAGGGGAGGGAGTTACATGTTAAAACAGAAGAGCAGATACTATAATGAATTTCAACTTGGCGACAATTTTTTTTACTTTTCTTAGTTATCTTTTGCAGATGCATTTAATAGTTGCTCTCTGATGGCAGGTCTGGTATGAGCAGACCATTGGTATATGGTTAAACTGGTATTTATTCCTTTTGTCTTAACCTGAATTATTGTACTTTAATGGCTCTCACTGAATTTCTTCTAACTTAGTTTGAGGAGCTGCTCGCTCAGTAAACTTCTCCAGTCGATTTATCTGACTTCTGTATTGTCAGTTTTTCGTAAGTATCTTGCTGGTCTGGACTTGCTGAGGCTGAAAGACGCACTGCTGGTGGAATGAGAAGTCTGAGCATTGTGGATGGACAGATACACTACCAAAGAGAAAAAATAGTTAATGCTGTCTGTTGCGATCAAAGAGAAATTATTTCACAGATCAGATCCTCGCTGATGCTTTAGTTTTTTGACAATTAAGGGCATTAATCTTAAAAACGCAGTTCAGTTTTAATTTTTCTGGCAAGGAGACACTTTTTCTTCTCACAGGTGAACATCAAGGCAACTGTTCCGTATGTGTGCAGATGCACAGCCTGGCATAGGTGAGTTGTTGATAGCAGCCTGCAACTTTGTCAATAGTTCAGGCTGCTGGGATCAATCTCTTTAATTTCAGAGGAAGAATTTGTGTTAGTCAGCCTCACTGTTTAGAAATTCAATGGATTTACAATTTCTTTGGACAGTTCTTTAAGAAGCCCTAAGCTTACATCCAGACTGAATGCAGGACTCAGATCGGAGTACTGTAGTTTTTTAAAGGATCACCGTGAATATGAATGAAATCATCATAATAATCGGAGAATGATGGGTCAGAGGGAGTCGTTTAAAAGTCTTCATTGCTCATGCAGACCTTGACCTGGTAAGCGTTACTCCGTCGCAACTCACATTTGCAGCTGAAACTCCATAGAGTGTTTGCCTCCTGAATTTGATTTGATTTTTATGTGTACATCTCTGTGTGTAGAGACAGAAAACGTAGAAAACAGCAGAGCACTGGGCAACCAGGCTGGTGGTTTCTCAAAGTCTTTGACTCTCATTTTACTGTATAGTGCCATTTAGACACATTTACATGAAGGCCATTAAGCTCTGGTTGCTGTCGCAGCTGAGCAGGTTATCAGTATCTACCTCTGTCTTCAGCCTTGAGAATAAAGGGACTAAAGTAGCCTGGTACAATACAGCCATACAGGAAAGTAGGACACAAGAAGTCCTCGACCTGCAGATCCTCATTCAATTACTCTTGGCAGGGGTACAGGACATTTTGAATTTTACAGGTTTTTACATGTATTTTAAGTGCTTTGGTTTAAAGGCAGTAATTAACAGCACTACAGATTTGATGAGCACCAGATATTTCAAAACTATTGCCGAAATTAAATCTGTTGCCATTAGTATACCCAAGAGAACAGCAGATAGGCAAAGTTACTCAAAGGCCTTTGGGAATGGACTTTTTGGAAAACAAGTATGAGATTGGGAGCTAAAAAAAGGATTATTTCTAAGTCACCTGGATTTTAAGAAGATTGAGTCTTGTAAAATAAAAGACACTTCAGTTTCCCACTAGTGGGTTGCAATCATCTTGTTGACTTCGAAGCTTTTTCTTGAAGATGGATATCGATGTGGACGGCTGGTAAAATATACTCCAGATCTCGCCAGCACTAGTAACCTCACTGGAATCTTCTGTTTCAGCTGCAGATGGTATCGGATGGGATCTAGGAAACAAGTGTTAATTCACTGTCAAGGTGTTTGGGAAGCTGCTATTATTAGTATGTCTGCATTACTGCTACACTGGTAATGCCAGCAGCTTCCACTACATCTGTGACACCTTTGCTTTCTACCTGCTGCACAGTTATGTAGGTTTTTGGCGCGTTTGGTTGTTTCTTGACCAAATGAAAAGTTAGGCATTCAGTTGCTAGAATAGTTGCTACCCTAATGAAAGCAGTGACATTAAGCTGTCTGTACATATTCTATTACTAATTGCTATTGATATAGATTAATTTCCTTGTATATTTAAGCCTGTTTGTGGCATGCAAATACAGTATTCAACATTTATGATTTGTTGGTAACTCACCCATCATTTCATTCAATGACTGTCCATCTAGAGGACACAAAAATTACTTGGTATAAGTGTAGAGAAATATAGTAACAAAATTATGTTGTTTTTAATAGGCAAAAAATTTATACTGGTTAAGTGTCACTCCATAATACAGGTTTTCATTTCTGTGATTCTTTCTTGATCCATTTTCAATGTAAAAGAAAGTAAGTATTAACAAGCCTACATCTAATTTTTTTGCCCAGTTCCCTGATCTGGGATGAAGTTTTAATTTTTTTCCTGCAAAGTATCATCATAATTTGGCCTCTTCCCAACAGTGCTAAATGTCTGATTACACCTTCCTCTTTGCTATATAACATCACTCAGTACGAGAAACCATTTTATACCTTAAAATACAAATCTTGTCAAAACAAGACCAAAAGAGAGATTCTAGCAGCAAATCCTATCCTAACAGACTGGAAAGTTAAAAAATGTGCTTATTTAGTATCTTTTATGAGGATACAAATATGTAATATATAACTTGGTTTTGAATGTGACCAATCTGACAGTATCAGAAGGCAGAGAAACGAAGTGTACCGGATTTGGTACAGAGCTGAGATGTCAGTTCTCCAGGGCCAGTTTTGCTCCATACTCACCTCATGGTTATGTGGAGAAATATCTTTGCTATTATGGCTGTAACGCTGAGGATGAGCAGTGCTGTGAGACTATATATTGTCCACTCTGTAAAAGAGAAGAGGAGGGGGAGAGGGAGAAGGAGAAGGAGAAAGAGGAGCTCTCAGTACATTCATTTACTTACAATGTTTAAAGTAAGAATACTGCACAAAAGAAACACATAGCCTTCTGATGCTTTACTCAAAACTAATTTGGAGATGCCTTAAACCTTTCAGTATTTTTTGCAAAGACTGGCAGAAACTGTAACTCTTGGTCATAACTGTTTTTTCCCTCATGCAGGACTGCTCCCTATAAAAGCTGGGAAAATTCAAAGCATATACCAGTAAAATTATCTAACTAGCATCTAGGAAAGGAATCAAAACTCACTCAGAGGAAAATTTAAAAGCAGACTAAACAACATACTAGAATATACGCTACCAGTAGTAACTCTGTTTGCAAGGAGATGGCCTAGTTTTGTATCAGTAATTATAATCACTAAGTATGTGAGGGCGTTTTTTCCTTTCTGGAGTCTACTAAGACAGGTGATCAGTATTTGTGGTCTGCTATTTTATTACCTTACACTGAAGGCTCCTGGTCTTTGTATTTTACATTTCAGTTTAGTTCTACTAAGTTCAAGCAGTGCTTACAGAACAGCTTGATGCATTGTAACATTGGAACTATTTAAGAGATTTGGGCTCGAGCGGAGCTGATTGCTAAATTATTAGATCGCCTTTTCATTTGGACTTCCATAATCTTGCAGTGGGAAGGCTACAGCATGTCAAAATGGGAAAAGGGATGGCACTCGAATGTAACTCTGCCAGATTTAGCACACTGAACAGCCTTGCAAGGACCCTGAGTTATCAGAACAACTGAATTAAGGCCATCACCTTCAGAAGTCCTGAAGCTCAAAGGAGAAAAAAAAGGAAGCGTAAGTTCCCTCCCACCCAATGCCCCTTCCTCAAAGCACTGACTGGTCATGACGATTTTAACATTATTTTCATAACTGTGCAAAACCCAAGTTTCACCATAGGTTGGAACGCCCAAGCTAGTTTAACACCAGGCAGCTTAAATGCAGCCCTGGTAACTCAGGCACCAGCCTGGGCCTCGTGCCAGAGTATCTGCCCAGAATCCCAGGCATGTTCTGCAGCCTGGCTACTTTGGGTATATGCAGCTCATGTGCAGTCATGTCCTTACGCTTCAGGTTTGGAATGCAGACAGCTTCGGGACTACAGAACTATTAGAGTGTCCATAGTGTCATCGAGGCCCAGCTTCAACAATACGTAAAAGCAGATGCCCCAGGTAGTTTAAAGCTAGGAGAGACCGATAGCGATATTCACCAAAAGTGCATTCCCAGTCTTCAATCATTTACCACTCAATCATTTCCTGAATGAAGTGATGTCTTGAAGGTGAGTTCTAGACACATGACAGTTCTCAGTGGCATCTCCCCTGCACCCGTTACCTTGCTTCATCCTTGTCTAGCCCTCTTTGTATTATTGCTGGAGCTTTTCTGAATTGGGATAACTGGGATGCATCCAGCATCGGGCTCTTCCACACTCTACAAAAGCTTGCTCTTTTTTCAGCACGTTTTGCCACCTCTATGATATGCCCTGGTCACTGAAGCCAGTGCTAGTAAGGAGGCTGCTCTGACTCACATCGTATTCTGATGTGCTTTCGTTCTCAAGGACTCGCCATCTTCACACTATTTCTAACTGATTTATGCTGAGCAGTGAGTTTTGAACAGTAATGAGAGCAGCACAGTTAGTGGTAATTAAACTAAATGAAAATTCACAGTGGATCAGATAATGTGGAGGAAGAGGCAAAGGAAATAGTGACTCTAGAGTGTGCCTTGGCAAGATGTTTCTCCTGTTTCCACGTTTCCTTGTAATATTACCAGGCATGGAGCTACTAGGATGACTTGGGCTGGTTGTGATGACATAAAGTATCTTTGATGACCGGGCTGCGCTGATGCTGAGATTTGCTTGTTCATTTGTCTTCTCTGAAAGGGTCTGATTCATTGGAATGCTGTTTTGATGCACATTGTCCTTCACAGCTGAAAACACAAGAGTATGATTACAGTAACAGTTTCTTAACAGGTGTAATTGAACTTTATTTTGTGCTCATAAACAGACATCTGCTGCTCCCTGGTTTACTTAGAGAACTCCAATAATCAAATTATGTCTGATGCCAGAAAAAGCCTGTATTTCACCCAGTTGGGGTTCTTAGAATTTTTCTGGAAGCTAATTGTTCATCGTAACAGTAGGACTAAAAATGTTTTCTTCTGATGACACTTGATCTGAGTGGAATAGACTGTTGGAAAGAGCCAAGATGCAGATGGACTACTGTTTTTTTGGTTTGTTTCAGCTTTGTCATTTTCCAATCTGTTTTGAAAGGCAGGTATGTATAGAGTTGAATTTTTGAAAATTTAAATTTTGCTATCTATGACATAGCTGACTGGAGTGTTCCAAATTGAGAAATTTTAGCAAAGCTTTTACCCACTGAGCAGTGGCAACAAGGTAGATGAAACACCTGTAGACATAAGAGTTAAAATATTTGCTCTTTTTTTGCCACTTCAGAAATCTCCTGTGTGAATTAAATGCTTTAAAGGCTCATTGAAAGTAGAAACAGCAAAGTTAGCCTCTTACCTCTATATCTGATTGCAAATCCCTGGGCTTGATTGATTTCATCTGAGAAAAAGTACAAAATGACAAAATCCAAAGAGATGTTAAAGGTGTGGGGCGGTCGGTTCTTGCCATTAAAACGAGCCAGAACATGATACGTATAGCCATCCAGCAATTCCACCATATCTGTAGCATCTTTGATTTCAAAAAGGGCAAAGCTGAAGTGGATTCGAGATGCTCCTGGAACTTGTATGGTCCAGTAACAGACTTTGCCTGTGCCGTATGTGTCAGGAAAATCTGGGGAATAGATCACAGCTGTAGCAGAAGTGTAATTCCCTCCACAGGCACCAATAAGGGCTGTGAAAAAAAGAGAAGAGGGAGAAAAATGTAAGAAAGTGGTTATACATTCATTATACACAGCTTTAGCACTCTGTAGATTCTGATACTCAAATGTGACTTGAAAGTGCAGACTTGCTACCCTGGCAGGATGCACCGTCTCTCAGATGCGTATTCTTTACCGTCCACAGCACCGGGAGCACAGCTATGATGTTGCGTTTGCTTGGGATACACTCATTCTGTCTCATTTTTCTGAGAGCTATGTACCGATCTTGAATACTGCAACTGTCCTTTGTCCTTGTATGTAACCACGTTCCCTTTCCACATCCCTGCAGGAACAGGATGAACACTAAATCCCTGATCCAGGGACTTCTACTCCATCCCCATCAGGCAGGCAGGCAAGTGGATTGGTGACCGTAACTCTCACTGTTGAATTATTGAATTCCTTCACAGCCTTATCAAATTGAAAAAACCCAAATCTTCACAGAACAGCTGAGGTTGGAAGGGACCCCTGGAGATTGTCTAGTCCAATCCCCCTGCTGAAAGCAGGAGACATTGTCTAGTTGCGTTTTGAGTCTCCAAGGATGGAGACTCCACAACCTCTCTGGGCAACCTGTTCCAGTGTCACCCTCACCACAAAAAAAGGTCTTCCTTATGTTTAGATGGATTTTCCTGTACTTCGGTTTGTGCCTGTTGCCTCTTGACTATTCGCAGATAACACTGAGGAGAATCTGGCTTCATCTTTACACCCTCCCATCAGTTATTTATACAAATTGAAAAGATTCCCCCTGAGCCTTCTCAAGGCTAAACAATCCAAGATTTCTCAGCCTCTCCTTGTATGAGCAACGCTGTAATCCCTTAATCACCTTTCTGGCCATTTGTATATGCTTTTTAAGCATCCTCTCTTTTGATCTTGTCCAATTAATGTTTGACCTTACCTTCACTAAGTAACTTGGAACAGATCCTGTTATAAAGTCAAAAGACAATCTTTTAGATGTGTTGCTACCTTTTATACTCAAAACAAGTACACGCCCAGTAAATCTTTATATTCCTTGACAACTATCCAGATTCCCAGTGCAAACTAATTTACCAATGAATCCAGAGAGAAACTCAAATGCCAGCCAACTGACTTGATGCATATCTGTATATACACGTATATAATTTTTAAAATGTATTGTATATAGGTATATATGCATATATATGTATTTAAGTATATCCCCTAAATACACAGTATTACATATCTATTATATAATAATGTATTTCACGACAAAACAGAGTTATCACTCCCCCATATCATAGACTGAAGGGCTGAAGAATCAAAGTAGAATT
The DNA here is from genome assembly GCA_008921705.1 of Burhinus oedicnemus. Taxonomy (NCBI): domain Eukaryota; kingdom Metazoa; phylum Chordata; class Aves; order Charadriiformes; family Burhinidae; genus Burhinus; species Burhinus oedicnemus. Next base: position 360,497 of record VFFE01007187.1, read on the forward strand.
ATTTTCTCTGAAAGCTTAATTAAAGCCCTGTAATAGAGGTCTGTGAGAATGGAAATAAAGGAAGTGAAGTGTTTTGAAGTGTCTCAGTTTTCACAGGCCTCTTGAGAAACAGCTTTAATAAATACAAATTAAAAGGGAGCTCGGAGATGAGAACAAGAAGTAGCATATGTCTGCCAGAAAAATCATGTGAAAACATTTCTCTTTTTCTGGAGCAAGGCCTGATCATAGCCTGAGCAAACCTCACACTTTAGTGCCACACTATGAAAGACCTTATAGAGGAACTGAAAGAAGAAAGAATAGAAAGAATGTGAAAGGCCCCACAGAGGTACTAAGCCCCATAGAGGAATTTGTGTTTGGCACTTACTCCATGCTAACAGAGCTGGTGATTTAATCAAATAGATAGAATTGTTTGAATAGATAGAATACATTGAATTGATAGAATTGAAATTTGTCATTGGGATATCAAATTTCCTCTTTGCAAATGGCTTATAGGTATTGTTACATTTGGCTGGGCTGTTTGTAATTACTGAATCACAAGATGTTCTTCAAACCAGCAATATTAACTAAGAATGCCAATGACTAGTGCTCCACAGATGCCTGACAAAGTACAGCATTGCCCCATATGGAATGGAAATGCTTTCCCCCTCTCATTTCCTTCTAGAGCTGGTAGAGTTCTGTGTTGTGGGTCTGAACGTTACAGCTTTAGGCTATGATAGTAGAACATAAACACATAAGGTTAACGTGGGGGGAGTGTGCATGGGGGGTGTACAGGGATCAGGGGCGAAGGTTCTGGGGATATGACATAATCTGGGAACAGGGAATGAGGTGAGCAGGTGCTGCTCATCAGCAAAAGAAAATAGGTGGCAGTTACTAGGATGACCTCTCTTACCTGGCCATAGCTCTCTCCCTTGCTCTTTAACAGAAAAGACAGTGCAGGTCCTCAGGGTAACATCTTGCCGAGCCCTCGGTCATTCAAGAAAAGGAAGTCTTTACCCATGGAGGATTTGGGAGGCCAAGAGCAGAAGGAAACAGGATGCTGCAGTGTGAAGCTACGTGCTATCTCAACATGGAAAGCAACATGCAACTCCAGTGTCGCTTTTCGTATCTTGTGGAGAATCTGGAAGTGAGCAGAGTGACTAATTCCTGTCTCAAGTAAAATGTCTTTCTGTCTCACCAGCTGGGAACCAGAGTTTTAGAGTAAGGAGATGGGAAATTTGGTTGTGTGTTCACAAGGTGGAGAATGATGCCGGTTTTAATTCCAGAAAGTTTGTAACTTGACTTAAAAGGTAACTTCTACATCAGAGACAGTTGAGATCTGAGAAGCAACAAGGTATTGGTGCATACCAATGTGTATCTTTAGTCTCCGACTCTGGCGACATTCAAAGCCCACCTGGACGCCATCCTGTGCAACCTGCTCTGGGTGTCCCTGCTCTGGCAGGGGGGTGGACTAGATGATCTCCAGAGGTCCCTTCCAACCCCTGTGATTCCGTGATACTGTGAACTTTTCTAGTACTCCCGGCTATACTGGGAGCCTGTACTGCAGCCAGACAAGTGGGTACTCCTACCATCAACCTGGGAAGTTACACAGCTGGCACTGGTATGTATACTGAAAAGAGTAGCAAGGAGGAATTCTATGTATAAGAAATCATGAAATCAGCGATGGTCATAATAGCAACTGAACTTGTTTGTACTTTCGGGGTATCCTCCTTCCCTGTCCCAGTTCTACTACACTGCTTCGTGTTGTGTTAACTGGGTTATAGCAAGTCTCATCTGGCTTGATAAAAAAACCCAAGTAGACAGAAATTTTATTTGAGGTGCCTCAGTTACTCATATATATCTACTCTCTGGTAAGATCAGTTCTGAAGGAGTCGTTCCATGACGTGCTGTTTGTGATAGCTGAGTTAGTACCATCTGTGGGGAAGTAAGAGACAATCTCTGGAGCATGAGTCAGTTGCCTGAGCAGGCATCATATCTTGGAAGAGCTATTTCACATTATCAATGGATGTGAATTTTATGCAGAAATGGAAAGCTGCTTTTTTTATATTGAATTTAGGTGTTTTGCTGTTTTGTGTGCAACAGTTCTCATTGCATTTAAACCCTTTTCCCTAATTTGCTGAACATTTGAGGCCTCTCCTTTGGGAAAAACTGAGCCTGTTTCAATACTTACTGTCAAAAAGAATGACTCTGCCATCCCCACCGCAAGGCTGAGTATGGTCTCCAAAGCAAACACTGTTGCATTCCGTACTGGCTGCCTCCCCATATCTCCAGTAGTCGGGATTATTTCCACAGAAACAAGCATAACCTGATTCCATGCCTGCAAACTTTGACAACAAAGATGCATAAGGAAGGGACGGATAATATTTAAAGGAGTGACAGCAGGAGGTTGTATGAGCAAGAAAGCTGGCAGCAGAGTATGTGTGTTTTGGAGATGTATAATTAGTCAGAGGTCCCACCACAAACTGTTTTTGTTTGAGCTGTCAGGATGCTCCTTAGACTAGAGAGAAAGATGGACTGGAGGGCAATTAGGGCACCCTATCTGTCACTCATAACTGCAGTAAGCAAGCATACTTTCTTCTGGCATCCTGGAATTATTAATTGGTCATTTGCCCAGATTGCTTTGGAGGGCTAGGACCCCTGGAGTGGGAGTGAGACCTTAGACCTCGTAAAGGTTAAAAAAAAAAAAAAAAAAAAAGGGCAGGGGGGCAGAAATATGATAGAGAGCTTTAGGCGTATTGCCATCTTTTGTCTTTGAAAACACTTTGTAAATGTGTCAAAGAAATCACCTTAAATTGTTGACTTCGGCAGGAACTGATGCATGTTTGGATAGTAAGTTTATTGGAAGTCTCGCTGGTTCCAGTCAAAGGCGGTGGCTCTCCGTGATCCTTGTAACACCCTAGATTCCCCGGCACTGGCAAGAACAACAGACAACAGTCATTCTAAAGGTGTGCCTGGAAACACCCAAGACACAGACCACTTTATGCACTACCTGGTTTCTAAGCAGCGCTCTATATGTTCTTGTCTTGATTTCGCAGGATGGGAAATGTTACTCTACGCTAGATCCTTGTCATATTTTCCAAACATGCCCAGGGAAAAATGACAGATAGTGAAATAGCATCATATCTTCTTAGCAATATACCTGCAATACTCTGTAGCTGGTTTCTGTAAGCTGCAGTAATACAGACAAGATAAATACCTGGTTCATTTCTCCTGATAGAGACAATTAAAAAAACAAAGGCATTAAGTGGGTTCGGAGGTTTTGTGAGTTTTTTTGACTATGATCATGCATATTCTAACAATGTAAATTAAACTATGTGATTTCTGTCTGATCTTCAAAACAATGACATTCTGGAAGTCTTCTAAACAGAATATTTGAGGAAGGGAACCTAAATTGTTCTAAGGTGGAGTTTGGCAAGTTTTATGGGAGGGGCTACATACTTACATAGGGGAATTTCCTAATATTTAAAACTCAAATTCTGACATGAATTCGAAGTATCATATTTTATGGTATGTACAAAGAGATTCAAAGTGAGCAATATTACTTTTTTAAAGAAACGTCTATTTATACTGTATTAATACAACATTTCAAGGCTCCTTGGTCACTATGGGAGGTCAGAAAGAATTTTTTCCCCTTCAGTGCATAATTTGTCTTCTGTTTTTGTTTTGTTTTTGCACTTTTCATCAAAGCACTGGAATTTAGCCATGACTACTAGAGAGAGGATGTGGGGTACAATATAGTGCTGTGCTAATGGCATAAAATTATCCCTTGCCTATTTGTCGTCTCTGCTCACATACTTGGAATTAAATCTGTTACCAGCTCTATGGTCAGATAATTTTTATTGCTGTGCCATATTGACAAGGATTATTTTTTGTCCACCTAACCCCCACAGCGCCATACAACATGTGATCCGGCCAGAGAACTGTATGAGAGTTTTACTTATTCAGTCATTTGTTATTTCAGTACCCAGTAAACTCTGAATTCTCTCTTCCTAACATCTTGTGGCACAGCACCGTTTCAGGTTTTTGCCTTGCCAATAGGGTTTTTTTGGGGGGGAAATGCTGGGTTTGGGGTTTTGCAGCCTCTGATGCCTGATAGCATGTGGATTAGCTGTTCTGGGGCTCCCTTTGAACTAGCCATCTCTTGTACAGGTGGCCCTTTTCTCTATCAGATAACCTGTGTGTTAGTAACCTGCTTCTATATTATTGTACTTTCACATAAATACAACAAGAATGCTACTATGTTTTTTGTACTGAGCAGTGTTGTACAGTAGTCCTGAAAGTATCTCTTCATTGGATTCTGGAAGGCCCATTTCTGGGTTTTCTTATACGCATCCATGTGCAGCAGCCATTAAAATAATGCCTTGAATTCAGAACTTCTATTTGTCTAATTCTAACAAAGGTGGTCTTGTCCCTATTCTTTTGGAATATTATGTACTGAGCTTGTAAACTGATGTCAGCTTACTGTTAAAATCTGAATCATCCTGCCATCTGGAACAATTAACAGGTCTGTCTGAGAACTTGCTCCCGGACTTAGGCTATTTTGCCTATGGCAGCTTCCTTATTTTGAGGAAGAGGGTTAGCATATCTATTAGTGACCAGCAAATATACTGACGTGTATATGATTAAACATAAAAAAAAAAGGAGGATGATTATAGTATTGTACAGAAGAATCGAAGAAGTTGGGAAGAAAATTCAAGTATGTATATTTTTTGAATAATGAGATAATGTTGCTTCAAATATTGTTCATAAAATAATTATGTTTTCTAAGAATGATACAATTTAAATTATAAACGCTTTCATGGAGTTACAGCTTTGATATGCCCTTCAGCAACACGCATATAAGTACTGAGACTTCAAGTTACAGCGTGATTTAACATACCTTTGGAAATCCCCATTTGCAGCCCCACCCCAGCTGCGTACAGCTGGGCAGATAACTCTGAGAGTTTGGGTTTTTTGTACAGTGCATGATTTCACTGCCCTGAAAAAGCTTCCTAGTTAACCAACCTAGCTCATTTTCCTAGGAGACCTGAGATTTCCTAAAAACACATATTATATATATATGTTTCTGTTTGTTTGTTTGTTTGTTTTTAAAGTAGCTTTATTGGTGAAACCCTTCAACTTTGTTTCCAGAGGATGAGTACCTCAATATAGTCCATGCTAAGAAACTAGACAGTAACTGGAAAACTTTGTACGTTTTATAGCTAGATCAAGCATACCTTTTGAGTATATCCTAAAAGCTAATTAGTCTCTTTGGTGTCCCAGCAGCATTTTTAACTTTCTTGTATCTAGCAAACAAGAGGGCTGGAGCACTTGCCCTACAAGAAGAGGCTGAGGGACTGGGGCTTGTTCAGCCTGCAGAAGAGAAGGCTTTGGGGGTTCCCCCTAGCAGCTTCGCAATACCTACATGGAGGTTGTCACAACAATGGAGCCAGGGTCCTCACAGCGATGCATTTTGGACAAGAGATATGGAGCTTAAGTTGAAACATGAGATGTTCAGACTGGATATAAGGAAAATCTTTTCCCCATGCTGGCAGTCAAGCACGGGAACAAGGGCCCAGAAGAGGGAGTGCGCTCTGCGTCCCTGGAGGTTGTCATGGCCTGACTGGAGAAACTTGGTCTAAACTGACAAACCGAATAGCTTGGTCTGATCTCAGAGCTGGCCCTGCTTTGAGCAGGTTAGACTAGATAACGGCCTGAGGTCCCTTCCAACCTAGGGTATCCTACAACCCTATGTGTACATATAAAACTATATATATATATATATATAAAAATATGTGTGTGCATATATATATATGTAAAGCAATGAAGAATCAAAAGTATTGCTAGACAGGTAGTGACTGTTTAGTTACCCTGACCTTTAAAAATTTCCAACATAATTTTTTGCCTTAATTTGCTCTTAATGTTTAGCCTGCTAAAGAAGCTTGGCAAAAATGAGGTAGTCAGTGCTCTGCGATTACTGTTCTCACTGATCAGTGATGTCTTACTGCTACATTGTCCTCACCTGCTTGTGTCTATTTGTTCTCTTGTGCTTAAAAGGTCACCTCTTTTGTGCCAGCATGCTATTTTGCTTTTAAGCAGCGTCTGACGTAATGAGGTCCTGGCGAACACCAGAGCTTCTGCATATTACATGTTAAGACACATGTATTAAAACATGGAACTCATCCCTTTGAGCTCAAAACCATATTCCAGCTATGCTCATCTGGCTGTCTTTCAAGAGCCTCTTAGCCTTTTGCAATGGTAGCGTGCACCAGTATACTGTCTCAAATTGTGTGAGCTCCTCTCTTTGTTCTTGTGTTAAAATGTATACAGGTGAATCTTACAGAGTGATCAGTGCAGCTCTGTATAACTTACCTGGCTCTGCCATTTAACACTTCATCAATATTTCAGTAATAAATAAATCTATTGCATGACATACATGCACACAGGAAATACAATAATGAAATCTGTTTATGGTAAGAGACCCATGCGGGCCATGAACACGGAGATGCAATTAAGTGGGACAGCAAGCCTTTCCTTCTTTTACCTTTTGGTAGCGCAAGTTGTTACTTCCTTTGCGTTTCAACCTAACCTCATTAACAAAGGGACCAAAAAAGTCAGGAATAGCTGCAACATTGCAAACAAACCATCTAAAGCATTCAGTTCTGAACTCTCCATGTGAGATGCACATGTTCTCTCAGGACTCGGTGCTGCCTTCTTGCCTTTTATTTTGTTTATGTCCATTCCAGTTTGCTTAGCAGACAGGCCATTAAGAAGAGGAGAGGAAGAAAAGGAAAGACTAAGCTCCTACTGGGGTAACTACCACTGTCTTCTGTGATTATGCCCATCCGTCCTCATCTAACTTTGCTAAATTCTATATAGCGTGTTTACACACGCAGAATGCCAGAACACACTTCTGAATGAAACACTTAGCGTTATGTATAAATATCAGCAAACAAGACACGATATAATCATGTGAAATCATCATCATAATGAAAAATTCTTAACTGTAGTTCTTAGTTATTGTTACAGTGAATCATTGCATGCAAATCTTTCTAAGCAATCAAGACGCTTCACGTTGTTGGCATCGTAGTGGTATTATGTGGGTATAGTTTATACATAAATTACGCTCCAGATACTTGTCTTTTCTAGCAGTAAATATAATTATGGAAAAGAAGCTTATATAAGGCAATGTTTTTACTTCTCTGAAAATTTCAAATAGGATGTCTTTACACAATTGCTTTCTTGCTCCATCACAAAACTCAGTTTTGTATTATGCACTTCACAAGTTGGTTTTGATGGTCCTATGATTTACCATCATGCTTACTGAAAACAGAAAATCTGGTAAAGAATAAGTTTGGGTTTTTTGTTAACTTACACAGCTTCACAAACCATGAGGTTTGTATTAAGGCTTGGATGGGCTTGCAATGTACAGTTTGTTCTAAATTGCTGCCATTTCTTTTTCTAGTATCCAGTTTCAGTGCAATGCTTGAAGCAGCTGCTACTGGTCAAAAGGACATTTTGTAAATGTAAGTCTGGATTATCTGTGCAAGTAAGTGTCCAAGTTTAAATCCTCTGTTCCCCACCACAGAGAAAATGAGTGGGGCTGGTTTTAAAAGGATCCTTTGTGTAGAACAAATGGAGTGGAGAGAATTTCCCTTTCAGCTTTTTTACTGGTGCCATATCCAGAGAATTTGTTAACATCTGTGGTCTTTAAAGAAAATGCAAATTCTTTCATTTCAGATCAAGATAAATTTCTTAATTAGGAGGGTCATGTTTCCTAAATAGGACCTGGTATATTAGAAAAATAAGAGTAAAATGTCCTCTGAACAATGAGTATTGGAGTGTTGAATGATTTTGTGTTATTTAAATTAGACTCTTTAATCTGTATTTAGGTCTAGGTAAAAGTCAACCGACTTAAGGTCACACTTAAGTATTTGTTTGCCTAGCTTGAAGATGTGAATCACTCGCTCACATTCATAAAAAAAGAAAACTGTGGACAAAGTAAAATAAATCACTTTAGATCTATTTTTCCTTGTTTGGTTTTGTTTTCGTAACTTCAAGTAAGAAATGTACTTCTTCCAATCGAAAGCATACCTACATAAGGACAACTGCTCTGATGCTTAACAGTATACACATAAATTATTCCTTAGAAATAGCAAGTGCTTGCACGGAAGTTAGGAAAGCAAGTAAAGGCATTAATGATTAGACTTAATAAAAGGTGTAGTTATGGTTGCTTGTTAACATGCAAAATTGGAATCTCTTTTTAATATTCAGGCATATTTTAAAGAATGTGGTTCTTAGGAGTTTATCCTGGAGCATTCAGGAATGAAAATTTTGGAACCTATCGACACAAATCGTGACAAAACCGCCACATTTTGGACAAGGTAAATAATATAATACATTAAAAATATTAAATACTGGAAGGAAGCGTCAGGTGAATAACTTGTGTATTATCTGTTAAAAAAAAATCGAACAAAGTACAGTTTGTGGTTTCACAGCAATGCTAAGTATATGCACCTGCAAGGAATAGAATTCTAGCCCAGAGCTCCCATATACCTAACAAATAGCCACCTTTTCCCTGTGTCCTCTCATACTGTCTGTATTTCTTCCAAGAAATTCTGTGTATGATGTATTATACACATTAAACTAATGCCATCCATTTTACAAGCTAATTGCAAACGATGGACACATACATACCTTGTAAAAAAATTAATTAATAATTTCCTATTCATTTTTGTCCTCTAGATTTTAATAAATGAATGACACATTTCTATGGATTCAAAAAATTAGCAGTACTTCGTAAGTTTTGAGTGATTCTCTGTCTGGTGTTATTTTTAAATAATATAATCCAGTAATTCTGAGATGAAATTAAAAGGATAGCAATGGAAGAACGATTCAATAAGCTTATCATTAATTCTAGAGACCCATTTAAAATATTGCTTAGTCTAAAAATGAAAATAAGCTGATTGGCCTTATCCTAGTTTCTGTTTGAAAATCACTACCCACTGTTGTATAACTGCCAATCTCTGTTCAACACAGATGCAGGCCTAAAAAAATTGTATGGGGCTCTTACTTCGGCAGGATGGAATCTCACAGTACTTCCAATATATTCCATCCTCATGCTCTGCAATGTAGCACCATGGGCTGACATCTCCGTCAGGGTTCCTGAAAGAGAAAAATAGAGGGAGTAAGTGAAAAGTCATCAAATATTTTCAAGAACCACATAAAAATAAATGTTATTAAGCTTCAGTGTCATCACTATTTTTGCTCTAGTACCTATTGAATATTTAACCCATTGGACTTATATACCAAGGAAAATGCAAAATTGGTCAGGAAGTTTAGATAATTTTGGTTATTACAGTACACAGCAAGCAAAAAATGCTAGTAATGTTTAAAACATAAATGCTTTTTTCTTTAAGTCTAAAAGGTGCAGAGCTATTTCTGGACAGTACTGAGAGAGAGAGGAAGATTTTCAGCCCCGCATCCTGCATACAGGTTCATTAGACTCCTAAACTTGATTTTTGCCTTGATACAAAATAGTCCAGACTCCAACTTTCTGTATGTATGATGACAAAAACATTTATCTGATAAAGTGTTCCGGGAAAGACTGAAGTCTTTTCTTCCCCTTCAGTGAAGCTGAATAAATCTGTTCCAGTGATCTGATATATTGATGGATGAGGTAATTCCTTATGTGTCCACGATTATTCTTTGCTGTTGTGTAGCATCATTTACAAATGCATACCTAATTACTCATTACGTTATTTAAAGTTTTTTCCATGTACCCTTTGAAAAATTATTCACACTGAAAAGATCAATTTAAGAGAAGAAATTTTTATTTTGGACAGTCAGGTTGAAATATGACCTTTTGTTATAACTAGGGCCAACTGCAATCTTTTATCATGTACTTTGGCATGAATTCTGTTAATGAGACCCCCCTACACTGAAGTGTCAGTTCAGCTGCACATTGACATTTGGGCGTATTAACAACTCCTTGCGGGAGATCCAATTTTAGAACTGCTTGGGATTATTTTTGGTCAAATAACAGAATGCTGAAGACAGTTGGTGAGTTGAGTTCAATTTAGCTGACCAAAACACTGCTAGTTACGCTTTCAAACAGACTAGGAAAAATAGCAGATGAGGAAAGACTAAGACTAGAGTGCTTGGAATTTAGGTGTAATGGCAGAGCTTCCTGTGGATAAAGAATGAAGACAACTAAAATCAAGGAAAGTTGTACTCAAAATAACACAATTTTCCTTGTTTTCACAGTTACAGCAAATATTGGGTTTACACCTGCATGACAGAAATCAGATGTCTGTAACTGAATCATGGTAATGGCACTCCACATATAAATGCCTTAACATGCAAGGAAATTGCAGAGAAATGTGATGAATGTCTTTAGAAGTCTTTGCCTTGAACCTCAAAAGTGCATACAGTTAGAAAACAATTGAGTGTCTTTCAAAATCTCAAAAAACTTCAGTCTGCATAATTTTGTTATGGCTGAAATGAGGTTTAGTGGAACATTATGAGGCATTTCCATCTGAACAGGGTGTCTGGCCATAAACAAAGTATTCCAAGTAAGGACCACCCATGGAGAGATAACATGCTTCTGATTAATGCTTTAAGTGTAAAATTAGATTATTCAAATACTGTCCCTAAAATTTAGCCTCAAAGCAATGTATTATGCCTTAAAAAAGCCTTGTGAGATGTGTTGCCTCGGAGAAGGGAAGATAACTTGTCCATTGTCGCCAAGCAAACAAACGGCACAGAAAGACCTAAAACAGTAGTATCTTCCCTCACAAGGCCTTGACAAGATTTGCATGCCAAAGATATGCTCCGACGCTCTTAAAAGAGTGACTTTCCAAGCTTTTTTTTCAACAGAATGTGAAGTTAAAAAGCATTTGTTAGTTGGGATCATCATTCCATACACTTGCGGGAATATTCCTGGGCCAAGTGAAGGAAGCATAAGGAAGGAAGTGGCTAACCTTCCAGTCAAACTCCATCTCAAAGAGGATAATCTAACACCTAGTAGACTGAGGTTAAAAAGCTGTATTTGGTAATCAAGTCATTTCTCAGGCTTGCATACCAGATGATAGGCTTCTTGCTCCTTGTAACACCAAATTCTCATTTGCTGAGTAAAGTGAGACTCTAGCAAGGACTACTTAAATACCTGGATAAACATTCAGTTTGTTTTGCACATTTTTGCATAGCTTGTACATGTTTCACTTGGCAGAAACCTAAGTATTAGCCAGAGATGACTGCCAAAAGTAAGATGCTGTAGATAGAGTCTATCTAGGATACTGCCACACAGCAACAATCAAAATTACGTTCTTGATTCTGCTTTTTGTATCAGAGAGAATTCAGTGGCACTAGCCTTTTTATAGCTCCGTATTATCATGCACGCTGAGAGACACGGCTCTCTACATGTCATGAGAATTGTTACGCATTTGGTCGTGCTGGGCTGAGGGAGGCTGTGAAGTTGGTGGGAAATGTTTTTGGTGAGAAGACAGTCTTTCCAATGCTCACACGCTGATCTGATACTAGACAGCTTGATGGGTTTATCTGGTTTCTAGGCCATTTTCTAAGGAGAATGCCCAACTTATGTGGAGTTTCTCTTGTAGGAGGCGTATTTTTCTTTGCTCCTGTAACATGCTGAACTGATTCAAAAGAGAGTCAATGCAGAACTTGGCAATAATGCTTTCTCCTTCTATGGCTGAAAACAGAGTCCACTAGTGCAACGCATTGAACAGTGTTCTTTTGAAGCACTGCTGCAGCCACTGGAAAAGATCCCAAGTAAGCCTTTTTTTTCCCTCTCCTTCACCAGTGTTTTTCAATGAGAAATATCCTCCTGAGTCATCAAATACTCTGGAAATGCCACTGACTCCTTTCATCAATGCGCTCATCTGTCTGCTGCATGTCACAAGACTTCTCTTCTGTGCTTTCTTACTTACTCTCCATTAACTGGCTGTCTCTGTCTCTGTTATATTTTCTTGAATGTCAATTTCTGATTAAATATGAGAAAGTTCTTGGATCAAGAACCAGGACCCTATGTTCATGACATAGAAATTGTGCTGAACTCCTGCATATTAATTTTGCCTCATTTCTCCTGATTTATATTGCTTACAGTGAAATGATTTCAACACAAAGGTGACAAGTGTATAGGCTCTACCCTAGAAAGCCTATAACCTGCTAAGTAAAGGCATCTTCCAGGAGAACTGAGGTGTGGTTTGAACCTTCTCACGAAGGAGACACTAGAGCTATCTTGCTATGCCCCAGGTAACTCAGTTCTTAATCTCTTGGTTTAAACATCTCTGTCCCCATTACCCAATGAGTAAGAGACACCACTCAACTTTATATGCATCCTAGATGAGCTGATGACTATCACTGTTTAAGGAATGTATCTATCAGATTATTCCCCACCTATTTCCATAGCAAGTATAGATGGGCATAAAAATTAGCTGGCTAGTCCTGCAAAGGCAGAAGTACTTGTAACTTCCTGATACACAAAATATCAGAAAGGTAAATGTTGCAGGCTGAAAAGAGCCTGCAGAGCCTCAACATCTCTGAACACAAGTTCTTATTTGGCTCCTAAATTTTGCATTTCTTATTTAAGTTTCATTCTGAGTTCTCTCCATAGTTATGGAGGACTTCTCTAGAAGGCAAGGAAATGAAAGTGGATTTGCCATGGTTTGAGCTGGTATTGTAACTGCTGACAGTTGATCATATGAATTCAAGTAACAACTCTTAAGTCACTGAACAGCTAATGCTAACTGAGAATTTTTGGTGACTACGTAACTTTTATTAGCACAAAACTCTGAAACGTAGTGTGTAACAGAAGCAGGCTTGTGGGTGAGGATAAAAACCATAATGTTCCAGAGACTCCTACAGACATTCACTAGTGCTTCTGTACTTCTGACTTGGATCAATTTTTTTATTATCTCTACCTTTTCATTTAAGTAATCTCTAGTCTTTCTCCATCATGCTGAATTATTATGATACGGACTTTGGGTGAGAGCTGGGTTGAAAAAGTTATTCTACCAATGGTGCTTGTTGATCCAGTGTACTGATTACAGGATAAAACAAAACCTGTTAGATATCCATGGTTCTGACATTCTTCACTGTATGACAGGAAGTTTCCTAATTTTGTGCAACTGTTTAAAGTAACAGTGGGTATATAGGCAATGTTAGTAGCAATGAGATATTTCTTACCTGCAATAGTTATGCTCTCCAAGCCCTCCCTCCCCATTGGGATATTTCAAAGTATTATAAGGATGCTCAAAGGTCTCATTCCAAAAAAGACAAGGTTTCCCTGCATATTGGGAGGTCTGGTTCTGAGTGCCACGATAGTCAGCCCCATTTGCTGTGTAACATTCTGGGAAGAAATGGAAATGGAAAAAGAGAAAAAAATGTATGTAGGTTTAGTGTTTGGTTGCTCTTCCCTTGCCCTCCACCCCATCCCCGAGAGACCATGTTTCCTTTCACTAACATATTTCCTGCATTGTTTAGGCAACTAAAGATGCTGTCTGGGATTTAAGTTTTCTTGAAGAGATTATGATTTCATTACTTTACTAAACAACGTTAGGTCTGAAGAGTGATTAATACAATGAACATGCATTTTCTGAATAAGCATACTACATTTTTTTACTGTTTTCCCCTTGGTTTACTCATTAGGATGAATCTGTAACTTGTTGATTTTCCAAAAATGAAATTAGATTATGTTATCAGTCTGCCGCTTATCAGCACACTACCCAAAATCTCATGCCAGTTTAACTAAAGTTGTGAATATCTGTACTTTACAAAGTGAAAGATTTTGTAGCCATGGATCTTGCAACCATTTACATCCTGATTTAGAAAAATTCTTAGGCATTTTTTTCTCTGGCCTGAATTGCCTTAGAAAGGGAGCTCCTTCGGTACAGTATAATCATGATGCTGTGATTTGTTACTAAAGAATTTATGTTTTCAGATTAAAACTTACAGGTCAGTATTCTTCTGCCTCGCTTATATTTTCTCCCATTTATCTTTGTTTTCCTAGCTTCCTAATACTCAGCAAGTTAGAAGTCAAAGCAGAGCATGACTTCTGTAGTCATTAAATGCACTATCCCCTTCTCAGCTGGACTACAAATCTCATGCTGCCTGGCTTTGCTGTGTCTTGTTAATGATATCTTCAGATCAAATAAATATTCATATTTACAATTTTACCTTTACTAAAATGCAAAGCATTTTTGATTAAATTATGCACTGTGAGGGTGACAGAGCACAGGAACAGTTTGCCCAGAGAAGCTGTGGAATCTCCATCCTTGGAGATATTCAAAAGCCATCTGGACGTGGTCCTGGGCAACCTGCTGTAGGTGGCCGTGCTTGAGTGGAGGGGTTGAACAAGATGACCTCCGGAGGTCACTTCCAACCTCAAACATTCTGTGATTCTGTGACCATCTTCCAGAAATAGTCACCATAATTAGCGTACCATAAATAAGTCCATCCTCTTTATAATAAACACCTGGTAACATTTATCACCCATGCATTTATTTAGAAATAGCACTGAGAGTCCATGACAGAATTAAAACTGCTGTAAACATTTCTTTGTACTGAGTAGCATTACTGGGGAAAGTCACAGATGATTCCGACGAACTGCGGGCTGCACAACCCTCCGTTTTATCGGATAGTATTCTCTGCAGAATCCAGGTAACAGCTGCAGAGATGTTCTACTGCCCTGAGGGGAAGGGAGAGCGCTCTGAAGTGGAGTATGCCGATCCCAGGTGTCCCTCATGAGATGTACTTTACAAAACAAAGCTAGAGAGACCTGCGTGGCTGCAGTTGGAAGAGGGGAAAAAAAAAACCAACAAACCACCCCCAGCTTAATCCTGATACTAACAGTACACCTTTTTTGTATGTAGAAATACTGTGGGAGAAGGGAAAATGCATTATTAAAACCATGCCTTTGAAATAGGTTTAGTCCGGGCTCACAAATAACAGAATGGTGCAATTATAATGATTATTTCACAGTTTTATTACACAGCAGATGAAAGCTGATGTTTTTGTGCCTTTGCTGCACATTTTCATGCCTAGGCAAGTTAAGATTTCTATTAACTGGAATTTTGTTGCTGAAGGCACAGAGAAGAGGTGTCTGCACAGCCAGTAATGTATCCTGCTATCATCCTTGGACAGAAAGCTATCTAATTTAACAAAAACAAGCTTCAAGTCAATACTCCTCCTTACTGTAATTTACCTGACTGCCTTAGCCATGCAGGTGAGCTACATACATTTACTTGAAAATGCAAATCTGAGTTTCCAGTACTTAGGCCACCACAGATATTTGCATAAACATATGAAAAAAAACCACTTTAAAGTCACCACAGTGTTGCAACTTTCTTCAACACCACCTCTCTTGCTTTGCAGTTAACGTAAAAGTCTTTCTATGCCATAGGTGAAAAATGTAAGCTGATGAATTTGGCAGAAAAGAGAGGAAAACATAATCAAACTGGATGAACAAAATAAAGTACAGTATAAAGAAGCGGTTGTGAGAAGTGATAAACACATCCAGAAAAGATGTCTACTGCAGCTTAGTGCTGTTACTTTTTTTTGCTTCTCACTTCTAAATGAGAAGGAATATGTACTAACAACATCTACACAGAAATGCAAGGAATGCTACAATACCTGAATGTAATCTGGCACACAGGCTAAACTGAAGTTAACATCAGCCCATTTTAGGATCTGCTAAGACTGGCCCATGCTTTAACTTGCAGTAGCAACTGCCTTTCATTTTCATGTCAGCTTTTTTCTTTTTTTAATAGATTTTCTTCAAACTTCATTACACTAGTACTTCAAGGACACTGCACAAAAGGAAGAGTCAGCGCTTTCTTCATTCCTCTTAGCTGTAGTTTTTTCTTCCCAAGACAATAGGTAGCTGTAACAGTGCCTCCTGTATTCTTTTGCACTACCAAGAGATTTGGGAAAAATGTGCCAGCTGAGTTGTAGTGGCTATGTTAGCATCTAGATGTGGAAAGGGGAGGCAGTGAGATACAACATAAAATCATTGATTATCCCAGAAAAATTGAGATGAAAACTTTAAGTTATGGAATTTAGCAGCTGTTATAAAATAAAATACATAAGTTTTTGTGTTACAGGGAATTTGCTAGGAAATTTTCATTTTGTTAATGATTAATAATAATTTTGCCATAGCATCGAAGTGCAATCTTTTCAAGTAAATATTAGCATTTAAAAATCAGGTCCTCGGTCCTACATTCTTTTGCCTTGAACATCATCAGCTTTGAGATCTGCTGAAGTATATTTTGTACAGTTTTCTATAAAATTCCTAGAAATACGGATACCGATCTGTCAGCATATTCAATATCTTGGCAGTAAATAGCTGTATTCTTCCATTTATCACACGGAGGGATTTTGCCATATTTTGCTGCACGACAGTCAAGACACTACCTTAACGATCTCACTATGAAATTAATATTCCCAGTGTGTTGAAGGTGCAAAGTGAATGTTTTATCTGCAGACAGACCACTGCCCTCTCCATTTCAGATCTGTAGGCTGCACTTTAAAGACAGATGTCCTAAGAGATTCTGGAGAAAAGGAGGTTAGAACCACCATCCTTTTTGTCTTGTATCACTGGTGCTATAATTCTGTGAAAAGATGAGCTTAAAAAAGGTCAGCCAGATTTGCCTGCATAAAACTAATTCAGAAGAGGTCATCTAAATAAAACAGTTAGAAAAGAGCGGACTGAACACTATTGGTAAAACTCTCGGGCTTGCTCAAACTACCCGATTTCTCTCTGGTAGATTATGATGATGTAGAAGCAGGGGGCGGGGGGGGGGGGAGAATCAACCAACAAACAACAACCACCTCTCCTTTACTGTTCTGGCACCCACCAGATCCAGCTGCCTTATGTTGGTTGATAATTCCATGTTACTTTAGGCTATGAAGCCCTTTGCGTGGAATCTAACATCAGAATGGTGAGTCAAGGAAATTAATACCAGTTCTATGAATTTCAGCAAGCCTTATTCCTTAAAGTTTTGTAAAACCATGATATACTACGACAGAACTTGCACTGTATCCAAGTCTTTTCCGGGTGGCAAAGACAGCACGGGAAGAACATGCATTTGTGGTGGCTAAAGCTGACAGCATCCTAGAAGGCATCAGAGTGCCACTGGGCTTGGTGGATTTGTCGCGTCGCTTCTGTTCATGCACCCAAGGCTCAGTTTAAACTATCCTGTCAACCACAAACCTATATTAAATCACTAGGGTTTTAGACAGTACACAGAGAAAGCTGTGACCACTCAAATCTTGAAGTGTCCGACCTCCTCATATTTCTCAGATCTTAGTCAGCTGGGTTTCAGACACAGTCTGAAGTAGAGGCTTGTGTCAAATCCATGATTACAATCAATGTCTGTGATGACTTCACTCTGTTAACTGCCTAATGACCCTGCTGCTTCTACTGTTTCGTGGGGATGTCTGCAAACAGAATTAATCAGGGACAAAACCACTGCAGTGGTCCTAGTCCTGAAAAGCTGGAAGGTTCCAACGGGTCCTGTTCAGGATAATGCTTAGGAGCCCCAGTGAGAAGACACGCACAGCAGTGTGTTGTCAGGGCTGGTTTGTTTTCAACACATCAGGTGCTGTGGCTGACAGAAAAATAAGTCTTGTCTTTAAATGAATACTGGGACTAGATCAGTACGTATTGAATGGCAACTGCTAGAAAGAAAAAGCAGAAAATAAGCCTGGGGAGGGTTGTCCACTATGAGTGAATGCTCAGTGTGTGATACAGGTTCACAATTAGTTTTATTAGAGCCAGATCAACATTTGGAAGATCAAACAGCAGCTGTAGTAGAAATTTTTTCCATCTGTCTTGGTTTCTTCTTCGATGTAGGGACTTTACAATGATCATTTATGCCTTTGTTACTTTGGGACTGTATGGCTGCCTGCACTCCACATGGGCGCCACTTTAGGATCATTTGAAAAATTAAGGTAGTGCGGGATACAACAGCCTGACTTTTTTACTGACTGAAGCACTGATGATAAAACACTGACGTTTCAGAGTCTGTGTTGGCTTCCAATGATTTTCTAAGATAGATTTCCAAATATTGGTTTTAATCTCTGAAGCTCTTAATAGCAAGAGGCCCAGTTACCTGAGAAACTCTCATTTCGTCCCACATTACCACAGACAGAAATAATACAAACATTGGAATTTCATCTGCAGTCTTTTCTGTACAAATGAGATGAAACGCAAAGAAAGCAGCTATCTACTTCTCAAACACTCTTCCTTTTCTGGCTGACAAGTGGGAAATCTTATAAATCTTCTGGGCATTCTTCAAAGTCTGTATTTTCTCAAAGACACATTTAGTGACATTACAAATTGCAGACTGAAGAGATGAAGGTATCAGGATCTAAGTTTGGGGCATGTATGTAACTTTTGAGACTGAAAACGCAGAATGACAAACTTCTTACTACTTCACTGAAAAAAATAAAGTTACCTGCTTTATATGTTTAAGTTCTGGAAGCTACTTGGAGTGCTGACTACGGGCCAGAGAGATTCAAGGTTGACAGCAATTATCAAGCAGAAACTAGCCTGCCCAGGCCAGAAATTACCCTACCAGCTACAGCCAAACAAGAAGCAAGGTTTTCTTTTAAAAATCTGCAGATTGATGAAAGGTAAATGGAAGTGACTGCTTTTTAAATCTTGGGTTTCATTACAGTGGTGTGATAGCCAGAACGTTAAGTGTTCTGCAAGGCTGGAGCAAGAAATAAAGGTTCCTTGAATTTGCATGCTATAACTGCCCGCTCAGTTCTCACTTGTTTCTCTTAGGGCCTTTCAGAAGAGTCAGAAAAACACTGAAGCAGAATATAAGGACACGGAACCGAAGGTGCCAGGTCCAATAATGACCAGGTGTCGGTCGCTTGATGCATGTGCTTGCATAGTGTTCTAAGAAGTTTTAAGTCCTTTCCATTCTACCTAAACCGTTCCCCCAGTTCTTGCTAGAGCTTGCAATTTAAGCACTCCTCCTTAAATGAAAGCACTGTATCTAGGTGCAGATGGCAACAGTTACAGGCACTAACCAGATGCTGCAGTCTCTAATTTGATTGAAAGGGTATAATTAGACAGCAGAAACACTTCAATGAGAGAGTAATGCACAGAGGAAAGGGCAGAAACCACTTAACCGATGCCAAGATACCCCAGCAGTAACAGAGGCAGGGGCCCACGGGTGGAAGGGGCAGAACACCAAATTACCTTCTTCGGATGAGAACATTCTCGTTTCCCTATGGATGCGAATAGGGATTCTATTATCATAGGTTGCCACAGTTCTTCATGTGGGAACGCTGATTAAAACCAGAAGAAGCTTCAGGAGATCAAAGAGACAAATATGGCTTCTGTGGTCATTATTAAAAATATTTTTAGCAGTGCAATGGTTTTCTTTGAAGATGCAGTTTTATCGATGGAACCAAGAGCTCATTTGCATACTGGCAGATGATTGGTCAGGAAAAATTAATCTCGTTCCATAGGATGTTATGATGCAAAATAAACACTCTGGGGCCATCGAAGGCTGGTTTAGACCTACCCAAGCGAAAAATTAGTGTAGTATTTTTACATTTCAATACTCTTCCAATTAATACTAATACAACAAAAGCCCTTACACCAAAGCTACCAGGCTTGGGTGCCTATACTGTAACAGCAAAAAAACCCACAACACAACAGTTGATACAAACTAAAGAAAAAACCTCAGGAAAGAAAATTGCAGTTCTGAGTTGCTAGAAAGTAACGCCCCATTTGGTAAATCAGCCAGTTAAATTCTGATGTGATGCTATGAGGGCACTTGATAAGCTGATCATTCCTCCTTTGCGGTGTAGGGGGACTCTGCACGTAGTTTAAAAATCATCTCTCTCTCCTACATATTCACACGCAGACACGCAAACAAACACAGAGAATTTTTTTAAGTCCTCAAATGCAATCATTTTTCCTGGTCAGAACTAGAGTCTTACTTAGTGTTGGTCCAAACCAGAGAGTAGTCACAGTGAATACTCACCTGACATTTGATCAAACCTTGACTTAAGCATGTCTGCCCTGTAATAATGTACATTCCTGGGAATGTACGGACATGTGGAGTTCCATACTTGTGCTCCCTGGCAGTGTGTGAGTTGTTATATATGTGAACTTGCTGTTCTTGTGAAACTCTGATTACTAACCTTCAAGCTAATCACTTTTTCACTGCTCTTCCTTTTTTGTTTTTAAGTTAAAATAAAAAAGGTAAATGCTATCTGACTGGCCAGACCCATTCTGGAATATGTTGGAAGCAGGCAAATTAGGCTATGAGCATGAGAGGCAGTTACTGTAATTTCTAGTGCTTAAAAGTATGTATTTTATACCTTTTTTCTTTTTATTCATACAATACAAACATGCTATATTAGCCACAGCTTTGCAGCTGCCGGCCGGTCCTCAACCGCAAGACGGAAACACACTTGCTTGTCCCTGTGATCCTTTATCACTGGAAGTAAGAATGCATGATGTGGCCCCATAAGAATTTCTGTTCCTTAATACACCCATTTGTTTTCTTTCTTTATGAAGTTTTAAAACTGTTGTTCCGTTCTCAAGCGTGGCAGATTGAATCCCTTTGGAAATTTTATCAGGATGGGCCATAGCCACTGTGTGGATGGAGGGAGTGGTCAACAGCACAACCATTATGGTGTGATATGACAAAGAATGCAAATTTTGCAGCTGGCAGCATGTAATCCTGCCTCCCTCCGACTTCTTTGGCTCCATCCTGCCTAAATCCATTCACATAACTCTGGATTTTGAGTTACGCTCTATGCATGTACAAGCATGACATGCTGAAGTGTCTGACTATTTCATCTTCTATCTGTCTGGTTAGAAATGTTTTTTGAAGTATTTCCATGAGGATTGCTTAAGGCATATCAAGTAGAACTGCTTCTCTGAATCAGCAAGACATAGGCAGAAAAAGATGACGAGATATAGGAGGTTTGTGAGAGAAGGCTGAAATAGCAGCTCAAAGGAAGGATTCAGCTGGGAATAAAACCCAGGACTTGGTGACCCAGTATTGCTAAATGGAAAGGAAACAGAGAAAGGAAAAAGAGACTAATAATCATATACATTTCTGATGAGGAAATTAAATGAACACTGTCCTGGTTTGGACAAACACTAAATACAGACACTACAAGTGAGAACTTACTGCACTGAGTATATAAAATAACATTTGTTCACTGAAACTAACATTTGCCGACGGCATTTCCATCTCTTTGGCCTTGTAATACAAAACTCACCAAATTTAGACAGTCCTTTAATGTTGGGCAATCTATTCACCCATCTCTTATTTCTGATTCACTTGAGAAATGTGGTATGACTGAAGTTTGAATGCTGCAAATGTCAGTGTTTGGAGTAATAGAAACTGTTAGACATCACACAGCGAAGCAGGAACATTCTGTGAAAAGTAGCACAGTACTGTGTGCAAAAACGATTGTTAACTCACTCTCATTTCCAACAATTTGACTAATTTTTCATAAGGGAATTCCAGAAGTTCAAGTTTCTCTCCTATCTTAGCAAATGATGGTATGACACAGTCTGTATTTCAACTGCATTTTACAATAAACTTATTAAGACAGGCATTTGATTAAAAAAAGGAATAGGCATTAAAAACATACCATATGACAAACTGCCTTACAAAAAAAATATTAATGTTCGTTATTTCAGAATTCTGCGAGCTTCAAGTGCAACCTGACCCAGCTGATCCCGTTTTGGTCCTGTGGGATCAAGAGTGAAGAAGAAGATCCTGAGGTATGGTTTGTGCAGAGTAGCAACTCTGCAGATTTTGTACACGCCACACAAATTACAGGTCCTTGCAGAAGTGCAGATTTGCACTACTTCCAGGTTCTTTAGCAGAAGAAACACAGGCAGCAGCACTTTCTAGATCCATTCTCTTTTGCTACCCCTTCTCTCAGAGGCATTATATATTATTACCCCCCTCCCCCAGCCCCAGCTGCTTGTGCTCAGGCATCTCCGTCCCCTTTAGTGGCCACCAGTGCATGCCGTTAGAAGTTGGCGAGAGGATGGCAGTGCAGGTGCGTGAACAGATAGAATCCTCTCAGCAGCCTACGAACCAAACATTCACGCTGGGATATATCCTCCACTTGCTGTCACGCAGCCTGCCGTGAAGGACATGGGCACATACAGAGTGTTCTGTCTGCAGTTCTGCTCAGAAACCTTACAAGACGACATTCTTCAACTTAAGCAAAGGAAGGAGTAGCTACTGTGCGCACCAAACACGTCCTAATGGTACTGGGAACACTGTTAGACATGGTCTAGACATGTCCTTGTCTCAGCAACTTTCCACACTCTTATCTGAAAATACTCTCACATTTTACTCACTTCAGGTAACTTCTGAGAAGTTGTAAAGTTTACCTTCCGAGTTATCTTTCTGGTAAAAGGTGCTTTTTTTTCCCCTGAGAAAGTATATGTTAGTATTTTCCAAATCTAATTAAGTGCCTCTAGAAAAACTTGATGTGCAAATATCTCTTGATGGCAAAACGAAGTAGAGCAAATTCTATGCTATAAAGAATAACAACGATGAGAATATGCAAAATGTATCCAGGAGGACCTTGCCTCTGATGGCTGCCACACTGTGATCACCTGGAACAGCCACCTGAGACCTTGCGAAGCAGGGCCAGCGCTTAGCAGAGGAGAACCGCGGCACTTCTGCAATCATCAGTAACGACTGAGAGGAGGACAAAAGGGTGCAGAGAAATTTTAGAGGTGAAAAATCACGCTAACAGGTGGGGAAGCTTCAGGCTTCCCAGATTCCTCGGCTGGACGAGAACCTTGACGGGTGTGAGGAGCCCGTGCTTGACAGGGCGAGGTGGCCGCCCTGCTGCTGCCCTTCCTGCCACCGGTGACTTCGTGTCCCAGCGGGTGAGTGTCCCCACGCCCCGCGCTGCCCCTCGCCCTGCAGCCACCAAACCGCTTCGACGGGGAAAGGCGCTGCCCTTCTCCCTCTCGCCTCACGCCTTCACACAGGGTTCCGCGCTGCCACCCGGAGACCCACACGCTGCAAACCGCGCACGAAAATCCACCGCCACCACTTCCCCCCACACACACACGCCCTGCACCGACCTGGCGAGCAGGAAGGGACGCCGTGGCGACCTCGAAGAGGTGCCGCCGGTCGGCGGGAGCCCTTCCGTGGAGCGGGGGGGGGGGGCGGGCCGCGGGGTCGGCTGCGCGCCTGCGGAGTTCGAGGAGAAAACTGCCCGGCTCCCTCGTCCCTCAGCCCTGCGAGGAGAGCGGGGAGCGGCCCCAAACGCCCCCCCCTCCCCCCCAACGCCTCACTCACCGGAGAGAAGGGGCTCCCGGCAGCAGCTCAGCGCCAGCCCGGAGAGGGCGAGGGCGGCGGCGAGGGCGGGGGGCTCCATGGGCAGCGGCCGCCCCGGCGCTGAGGGGGTCGGGGCGGGCCGGGAAGAGCGCGAAGCGCGGGGAGCGGAGGCCCTACAGCATGTGTGTCCTGTAAGTGCGCCCCGGCGAGGTGCCGAGTGGCAGATGAGGGATCCTATTACCAGCCATGTGACAGGAAAGGATAGAGACCGACATCCCAACCTGCCGCCGCGCGGGGCGGCCGAGCCGCCGCTTTCACCTTCGGCACCCGCGGGTTCAGGGCGGCCGGGACCGGCCCGCGGGGTCGGCCCGGGGACTCCGCCGGGCCCCTCAGCGAGGCAGCGGCCCGGCGACACCCCCCGGTCCCCCGACCCCTCTGCCCCCGCGGCTGGCGCTGGGCGCTCCCCTCTCCCCGCCCCGGGGTCCGGCGGGGCGCTCTGCCGGCGGGCAGGTGCAGCCCGGCGGTCCTCGTCCCTTGAACGGGGGGGCGGGAAAAGAACGGTACAAACGTGCACGGGCACCCGGGCGCTGGTCCGCCAGGAGAGACGCGTACCCACGGGTGACACAAACCCGCGGAGTCAGGGACAGGCAGCCCACAGAGCGCGGCACCCGGCGGAAAAAAAGAGCGGTGTTGCTTCTGAGGGCGGGGAATGCACGTGCAGAAAGGTAGATTTTGGGGTTTGGGTAGGGTGTTTTTTCCCCCCCGCTTACACGCAGACAAGCAAAGGACCAAAAAAAAAAAAAAAAGTCAAGGTGATACATTGTAAAGTCTAAACTACAAAGGCTTATTAGCTGAGCTGTGAGACGTTTGAGCAATGGCAGTGCTGCTTTGCTAAAAAACAACCAAGAGGGGACAAAAAAAAAAACCCAAACAAAAAACCCCAAACCAACCATCAGCAGCAAAAAAACCCGTACAGAAAGTGACGCTTGGTTTGTCAGGAGCAGGAGGAGGGCAGACGTTCCTGCCCTTGTAGCATCTTTACGGCATCGCGGTGTAACGGGGTGGCACCTTCCAGCTTGCGAGAGGGAGAGCGCGAGTTCGCTGCTGGGAAACGGAGCAACAGAACGCGGTTTGTAGGCTTCAACTATGGTCTCCATACGCGCTACGGTACGTCTCACTCAGCATGCAGAACCCTCCCATTGTATAAAGCTGTAAGGTTGATTTTGAGGTGAAAAAAGTGCTTAAATTTCTTTTGGCCTTTGCGATATATATAAAAAGCAGAAAAATTATTACATGCTAGCATGGCTTTACATGTATATTTCAATAATACAGCATAATAACGTGCCACATTCTTATTTCTTTGAGCTGAATCCCTACTGAATGTAGAAATTTTAAGCTGATGAAATATCGAACAACAATAGCAGTGTTCTGTTAGCTTGGTGTTATGTTTGGGGTTTTTTTAAATGGTAAATATGGAAATACTTAGTTCCTCCTGACACATACAATACATCACAGAATCACAGAATGGTTTGGGTTGGAAGGGACCCTAAAGATCATCTAGTTCCAACCCCCCTGCCATGGCCAGGGACACCTTCCACTAGACCAGGTTGCTCAAACCCCATCCAACCCGGCCTTGAACACCTCCAGGGATGGGGCATATGTAAGTATGTTGAGTTATTTGGCTCACAAATTCTGCTAAATTTCCTGATCCTGAACTTTGGTTGCACAAGAGCACTGAGAGCAGACATGATTTTGCTGCCACAGAATGCGTGTGTGTGTGTATGTATATGGGTGTGTGTATAAATTAGGGAATTGGAGATCGCTGTGATGGGAGGGTTACCAAGACCGACCAGAAGGAACAGCTTGTGGTGGGTGTTTGTTTTCACCGCTGCTTTGTTTATGATGGGCCAAGCTGAGTAATTCTGATTCATAGAAATCGACTGTGTTCTCAGATTAACGTAGAAATTTTTCAGGAGGACTGGAGTTCTAATTCATTCCATATATTCCCTTCCCAGTCTGAGCTACTGACATCGAATGCTGCTAGCATTCTTTTACAAGTCATTGTGTGTGCATGCAGCACTTCCTTGTGGTACATGCTGTCTAACAGCCTATGAGACGTTACTACTTTGTGATTTAATGACCCACAAAATTCTCCTCTCCAAGGACTTGGACCCCACTGTGTTAACCGTTCACTCAATTTCGATTCCATTTTATCTGGCATTCTGTTCCTTAAGGACACTGGAACAGAGAAGGCTTACAAATTTTGAACACTGTATTGATAACGAAGTTTACAAAGTCAGCCTCATATACCTCCAAAAGGCCGGTTCAGTCTTCCAGCACTCCTAGGCAAAATCACCTTCGTTCATTCTGCTGCCCACTTTCTGCACTAATCAGTGGCACATACAGTTGATATGTGTGTATACAGCGGTTGCACTTTTTTATTTGTTTTTAAACTGTAGCACACTGGCAATGGGCAGCCAGTTGTTGCCAATGATCGTTCCCCCGTCTTCTTTCAAAGTTCTTTTTTTTTTTTTTACAAGATTTTTTCTTTCTTTTCTGTTGTACAGAATTGTTTGTGTTTCAACTTACTGTATTCAAGATCACTTGTTCTCATTTTGTAATTTTCTGCTTGTGGTTTGTGGTCTCTGTTTACAAACAACAACAATGGCAACAGCAATGGCAGCTAATAAGTAATGAATAATTTTATACTTCATAATACATTGTCTGAGGCATTTCTTTCAATTTGTCTTGTTCCCATTATAATGTAAGATCTGTACTGTTTCACTCATTTAGTTTTCCTGTACATTTGGTACATAGTTTGCCCTTGCTTTTTGAAACCACCATGATTTTCCAGCAGTTTATGAATTAAAGACCTTAGAAAACCAGACCAAACGACCTACAAAAGTTAGTAATTCTTTCACTATCGAAAGAGTTGCACAATATAGTACTGACTTCACAAAGCCTGTGGGATGTAGGCAAAAGCAAATGGTGGGTTTTTTTGGTAAAAGGATTCGGTACAAGGTAGTAGTTCAGAAATCGCTTTTTAATGAAGATAATGAAACACACTGTAATACAGCTAGATATTAAAAAGGAAACAGTATGCCTGTTGCAGTTATTCAAGGAAAACATTGCAAGTTTTGCAAAACATTTCCAGTGCAGGAAACAGATTTTTTGTTTTGAAGATGGACTCTAATTGGACAGTTGAATAAAGATGGATTTAAAAAAAATCATTGTAAGTTAACCTGGAAGGAAAGGTTTCATTTTCTTAGTACTTCTTCTTCCTCCTCCCCTATTGTATCCTTTTAAAATTAGGTCAGAACTGAAATAAAAATGCCACTTTGAGTCTCTATTCAGAGACTTGCTAAAATGTAAGAATGCGATGTATAAATATCTACAAAATCTCTCCCTCCCTACTAAAAAAAAACCCCAACAATCTGCAAATTCAACCCCACTTGCCAGTATTCCATCTGACGGGGCATCCACTTTCCCATGTACATAAATCAGCCTTACCTGGCCCCAGAGAAGGCAAATGTTTCTCTGATAATGGCTACCACAGTAGGCTAGGATTCTTTTCATTTTACCAACTTAAAAATAAAAGAAGAAAAGTGCAGAGAAATCAGGAACTCTTGATTTTGTCAGAACTCTGGTTCTGCTGACAGAGATGTGACTGTTAGGAGAAACTAATGCCCGTAACTTTGAGACTGATGCTTTCAGAAGGATTATCCTTTGCTCCTGATAGACGGTGGGCTGAGCCTGCCATGATGTAGTCCCAGGAAGTTGGTTGGCATTTCCCATACAGTTCAACGCTCATTATATTAAAAGCAGAAATCAAATGATAGCATACTATGTAAAACTGTTGTTTGTGTTTGGGAAGTCTATATTTGTTGCTGTGGACAATTTAATCCTCTGCTATGCTGTTTCTGTATTTCATTAAAAATTCCTCTGGAATTTCGTTGTTTCTTGTTCAGATCCAACTC
This sequence comes from Burhinus oedicnemus, assembly GCA_008921705.1. Lineage (NCBI taxonomy): Eukaryota > Metazoa > Chordata > Aves > Charadriiformes > Burhinidae > Burhinus > Burhinus oedicnemus. Next base: position 387,765 of record VFFE01007187.1, read on the forward strand.
GAACCTCTGAAAGAAGTTTCTGGTTGCCTTTGTGTCTTTGGAAGAAAAGACAAAGGAAAAGTTTAAAAACAAAAAAAGCTAGAGATGACTGTTAAAGTAGTTACCATAATGTCATTGCTTAGATCAACATGAGAAGAATATTGGGTTAGGTGGAATAGTAATGTTGTGCTTTTTAAAGTACCAGTTCTGTGTAATTTCAGTGCATGCCTCCCCCAAGGAACAATACCCCTCCCTGTCATACGCTGCTGAAGATTCAAAATATTTAAATTGCCAAAAGTAGTGACTGCAGGATATGTAGCAATCCTATTTGAGCAACATTTGATTAAATTAGAGAATACTGAATGTTTGCTGTTATCCCTGTGCAACAATCAATTTCTGTTTTCTAGTGCGATGGTCTAAATTATAAGGAGCAAAAGGAGAAACTGAGCAAATGTCACTGGTTTGAAAAGACCAATAATGAAGGATCTGGAAAGAAGGTTGGGTTTTGAGTACAAAAAAGATGTAGGAAAAAGTCTGAGTGAGCAGGGAACTTGGATTCAGTGGTAAATTCTGGATCTTACACTGGCTTCTTTT
>VFFE01007187.1:388357-419109 GCA_008921705.1 Burhinus oedicnemus
CTCCCCCCCCGCCCCCAATCTCTGCTCATAGAATCATGCGATTGTCTGAGAAACTTATCTTTCACTTTTTAGGATAGAGAGGTGGCTGGGGAATGCTTGAAAATATAGCCCCTATTTGTTTTTCCGTTTGTTTGTTAAAGGAGAAAGAAATCTAAAAGCACATAGCATTCAATGATTAGGATTTTTGTATATTTCTATTGTCCGTGCTGCTTTTTAAGATACTTCACACTATCTTACTATGTAAGTCTGGTCCTAGCTGTGAACAGCGAGAGCAGCTCCTTTTCTGGGTGATTGTTGGAGTTGGGTGCAGAGGCAGAAGTTTTCAGAGACCTGCAGTACGCAGGACTACTTCTTTCCCTTCTGATATAAAAGATATGATTTGTCACAGAGTTACATTTTCCCTGAGATCCAGAAGTAGATGACAGACTTTCATGATTCAATAATTGTCTAATAAGTCTTCCCTCGTTAAAATTTATCCGTTCAAGATTTATTACTGCTATACAAAGGATTGCGTCCTCTATTGCTATCCAAATATACAGCCCTGCTGAGTGCTATGGACTTTATTAAACTCTCAAAATTTTTTTCATAAGTGATAAGCTTTTGGTAGTATATGAAAATTACCTACAGTTTTGCAAAATATATAAGAGTTTAGAAGGGTTGATGGTTCATTCTATTTTTTTTAATTAGTTTTTGATGTACAATGATGAGTTTAGAGTAGCAGTTCTGTTAGCTGCTCCCAAATGTGAGAAGTCTTTGCAGCTGTAAAAGTAGTGTTTTAAACCAGTTGGTTTTATATGTGGGAATCTAGTGTGTGTAAAATTTGGCAAACGCAGGAGGTGTCCTTTGTCTATGCATTTTTATGTATGCAAAAACCATTAATTGCTGCAGATATCTACCCTGTGTTTAGTATCCATTTTTTTGTGTACAGTGGAGGAATAAAAAGTGTTTTGGGTATGAGTGTTCTCTGTGAAGTGTAGAAAACAATTCTTATATGATTTAAAGGGAAATGGCAAAATTTAGCAGTGTCTCTGGCCCTCTGATAGACACAGTTAATTGATGACTGAGCTCAGAATCATGGCTGTATTTTCCATGATGGACATGTCTATCATACCGGCTTCTGTTTCATCTGCAACTATGAACTTGTTAGAAAGGCACGGAGCCAAAAATATTTTTTAAAGTGTCTTGCTAGCAGGGGCTAACAGAATGAATTATACACAGAATATATGAAATCATAACAACCTTTTAAAACAAAGGACTAAAACCTCAAAGAAGTAATTTACTAGCCACAAAACATTTTGTAAAGATTACTTTTTAAAATGTAATAGTTTTTATAGCGAGTTTATTTCTGTGTGGTAGAAAGTTTCCAAAAATGGGCAGCAAACTGAAAATTCTATTCACTTCTTTTTTCATGAGACATATAAGCATTCTCTAGGCGAATTCATGCATGCCTAAAAGTGGGAGTATGTTCAAAGATACGTTGAAAGTTACAGTATCATGCAATGCATTCCTTAGGTGATAGGTCAAATTCTCCTGTTCTGAAACAGAACACTTTTAATCAGGTAGCCTTATCACTCAACAAATAAATTATTTTGGCCAAAAAGTCCTGTTCCTTCTCAATCAATCAATCAATCAATCACATGTTTGCATGTCCTGGAAATACAATTCCAATTTTGCTTCGTAGTCTTCCAGCAGGACACAGGGACTATTCAGACTTGATTTTTTTCATATAAGATCGTAGCAGAAAAAGATCATGTTTGATTTCTTTGTCATTGAGAAAAATGATTAAAAAGGTCGTAACACTTGCTATTTCTTTAGCAGGATCATTTGTGTTTTCAGTTCAGTTGAGTCTTACCTCTCCTTTCTACATAAGTAAGTCAGACGTGCCAGGACTGCAAGACCGACTATTCCAAATACACAGCCAAGGAGAATTACTTGTTTGATATCTGAAAACCAGAGACCAACCACAACAAAACAGAAAGACATTGAAACATTTTGTCATTTATATTTGCCTGTAGTCACATGTGACAATTTTTTAAATTGTATATATAGTGTTAATTTTACTGTTCTTTGTTTTGGTGGAACAAACTGCTAAGGAGTAGGAACTCACACAATTCCTACGTTTGACAGTTAGGGCAGGTGGCTGCAAAAGCTGTTTGAACACAAACAAAGGATGGCTAGTGGTTAATATGTAGTCAATATCATGGATGTACAACATGTATGTAGAACTGCCAATCCCAACAACTGACAATTTTTCAATCCTTTTTCCATACAGTTTGATTGACTTAAAAATCGCCCCTATTTTGGCACTAAAATTTTGAAACTGCTTAATGGTCTATGGAAAAGAGCAAAAGTGACCGTTCTGATGTGGGTACGGTGAACTGCGTCAGGCAGTATGAACACGCTGAAAGTGTCAATTTAATTCTACGACTGCATAATGACACAGGAAAGCTAGAAAGAAACTAGATATGAAACAAATTTTGAATAACAAATCTCCTCTTTTTTTCTTATACTACTAAAGAGTTGCAGGTTATCAGTTCTGTTGCTTTCCTACCAATGTAGGACAGCGCTAGCAGGATGCTCTATGGCTGTGGCGAGCAACAGAAGCTAAAGATATCATGCAGGTAAATTTTTCACAACACATAAGAGGATTGGTAAAAGTTTAGGAGATGCAGCATCTAGAGTGAACTGTGTGGCAGAAACAATGGTTCCTGAATTTTGTTTCCTTTAAGGACAATACCCGCTGGAGTACCGCCACTGAAAAACTGCAAGTCCCAGTGTGAGCAACCTTTGCCCCAGGTTCAGTGTCAGAGAGTCAAACAGAACTTGGCTCTCAGTTCCTTGGCTCTGAGACACTCTCGTGTCCTGAGGTCAAAGTAGCTTCAATGCTCTGCCCTTTTTCTGCTCCTAGTGCTAGCACTAAATGCACATATCAGGGAGCATGTAGCCTGCTGAGAGATAGGTGAGCAGCGGTGCATCTCAGCTCTAATGCATCTGGGCTGCATTTTTCCCAGCCCTTCCTTCCGTCACTTTGTCATGCCTGCAGGAAGAACTGCCCAAACTACAGCCTAGCACAAAGTGATGGCAGAGGGAAGTAACAGACGCTCTTCCCTCATCCTAGAATAGATAATTTGGTTCCTAATTTGGTTTATACTGAAGTTTAAGTAAAGAAGTGGGTACATAAACAGTTTCACAGTCATTGGTCCTTCATCCAGTAACTTCTGTACAAGGCTCTAAAGTGTCCACCTTATAGGCAGGTACTGGGTTTCTGCCAAGGGATGAGAACCCACCATTGGCCTCGGTAGTTTGGTCCAGTGGTGATCTGCCTCTATGGTGAAATCTTTGTATTTAATTTGTAATCTCAGGTTATATTTCTTGATTGTAATACGTTTTGCAGCCAGTCTCCTGGAAACGATAGCCAGACAACAGTTCCATAATAAGAAAACCTAATGTTTTTTGGCATCCTCATCTTGAAAAAAGCGCAGAAGGCTAATGAGATTTCTGACAACTATCCAAAAAGAACTGTGTTTACACAGAGCCTGAGCCTGGAAAATGAAACCTAAAAGTGAGAAGAGGACGGAGAAAAAAAAAAAAAAAAAGAAAAAATCAAAAGACAGACAAAACCAGATCGCACTTAACAACACCAAATTATTGTCTGTCACGAACAGACGGTATGTGTATATATTGCTAAGGATTTATAATTTTAAGCTGCATTTTACTTCAGTTTTTACTAGATTCTCCTTTTTGCTTTTGCTGAATGATTTCTTTTTCTTCCTCTATGTGATATTCTGTGAAGGGAGGTTGCTGTGGTACTGGCAAGACTTGCAGTGGGATTGTAATTAGAAGCATAGCAAAATAATTATTAGCAGAGGATTTCCATGGAAACTTTAATTCAAGGAAGCAAAACTCAAAAGCAACAATATGCAGGCCTAACAGCATAATTTGTATTTGAAATTTCAAATACAGAAATGGATTTTGCAAAATAACTGGTGTTCAATTTTCTTGTTTCCATCTCTCTTCCTATTGAGTTTTAACAGTCCTCATGCCTTTATTTTAACCGTTCTAGCTTTTGAAAAACAGCAGCATATAACAACCAAAAAACCTTGGTGATTTGCAATACAGAGCTTGAATTTGATGTGCCACAATCCTGCAGCAAGTGTAATGGGCACAGCACTGTAAAGAAGTGCCCCTGGAAGCTGAGAATAATAGAGGGCTGGTCCCCGTGTTCTTGACCAGCATGAAAGAAATCATTTGAAAAAGTGTGTTTTAGTAGTTCATGCTGGAAGTAAAAATGTGACCACTAATCACAGTGGCTAGGTCAGTGGTCACCCATTCAGGCGCCCAGAATTTTGGAAGTGCCGTCCATTAATTTTGTCAGCATTTTCCTGGCATCAAGAAGGCCCTCTGTCACAGGACTTGGTAAAACGGATGTTGGCGAAACAGCAGCATGCTGCTGTGTGAAGAGGGAAACGGTGAAGAAAACATCTCGGTAACGACAGATTTTGACAACAAAAAGACCTTTGCTGTACTTATGCTGACTTTAGAATCAACGCAAGAAAAACTGGAGTTTCAACGGTGTCTTAGACCACAGGCAGAAATGTATTTAGCAGAAAGCAAGTACTAGCTGTCCATGCTATAAAAATAGTAGAGGTTTAGACATAAGTGGGAGGCACTTTGGACTGTTTTGCCTATCTTCTCTGGAGATGCTTGGACCTATCAATACAATAACCTTCTCAGCCAGAGACTGATACCCAGCAGCATATCTTCTGACACAAAAGGAGGAACAAGGTTAGATATGAATGGCATTATTAGGGGACAGCAGTAAAAAAAAAGAATGAAGAACTGTGTATGCAATTTGTATTTCATATTGTCTCGATCAGTCGTCAGCATTGTCAGTATCCTGCTGCTGTGGGCAGCGTTGCCATACTCCAGCTTCCTGAGCCTGATAAAAATACTCATTTTTGGCTTACATTACAAATGAACTGCAACCCCAAATATCAAATTGTAAGGAAGGTCTTTGTTACAATCAGATCAATAAAATTCTTTCACACCTTGTTGTTCATTGTCATCTTTCAGGAAACCATGTGCTGGAAAACATTGCGAGTTTTTGTTTGCTTATCCTTAAAGCTGGGGCATGTCCCCATCATTCTGAATGCAGTTAATCTCTGTGTATCTTCCTACTCCTTCCTTCCGATCTCTCAGGACGGGCTTTTTGCCCCCCTTTCTCTAGTGTAAATGTCAGCATCCAGTTTGCTTATTGAGACTGACTGGCTCCTATCCAGTATGTATGTGGTTGATGGCAGCAATGGAAAAATGTTCTTAGCTTTCAGCTTGGCAAAATGTTTTGCCACTGACTTTTTAAGATTTGGCCTTACTTTGTAAAGATGTCATTCTTCTCAGACTTTTGGCAGACAATCTATTATTACTGTGAACTAGGAAGCATGCTAAATTATCTGCTAAACTTGTGAATCTCTTATATTTTCAACAGTTAACTAAAGTACTACCTATGCTCTGGCCTATCATATTAAACATATTATACCTGAAATTCACTCTTTCCAAAATAGCATCACTACTGAGATTGGCCCCTGGGAACACAATCAGTTGCATATTGATTACTAACAATGGCTGGTCCAAGGAAACATTCCATAAATGTTTGCTCATCTATTTAAAATTAAGCAACATTCCCTGTATTGCATGTGCAAATGTTCAATAATTATTTTTTGTGCTAAAGTCCACAATCTGCTGCCCAAACTCACTGTGTTTCATCTCACAAATATCACTAAACGTGCAGAACTGCATTGGAAATTAACAAGTAATTGGTGCAGGCCTGCAGAGGCTGATGAAATGTGTCAACTGGCCAAGAATTCATTGCTGGTGTGTTCTGCACTTTCCACATTTCTTTGGAAGGTGCTTAGAATGGAGGATCTGTTGGTATGAATTATTTGATGAGTACTTTCGGGAACAATTAACTCAGCGTTAGAAGTGCTTCAACATGCCATGTGGCCTTGCATCACCCTGGTGCTTTGAAACATTGCCATCTTGAGGCCATTTGGAGCATATGTGGCGTATGAATAAAACAAAGTTGAAACTGTCTGAAAATATTGGGCAGTTTCCTGTAGATCGTACAGGCAGCCTAACTGCTACTAAATCTGACAATCCCAGGCTAATTGATAATCTAATAGTAGTGACACAAGAGGGGTAATAAATTTATGTTATTTATACTAAATACTATTACATCATTCACAATTTTACTGCTATAGAATAATACCTTATGTTTTGAGGCAAGATAATCCTTTAGAACAAAAGAGTGGAAGCCTTCAACAAGTGTGGGCCATTTCTGCTCTCACATCACAGAATCGCAGTTGAGGTGGGAAGGGACCTCCGGAGGTCATCGTGTTCAATTCTTCTGTTCAAGCAGGGCCACCCAGAGTCAGTTGCCCAGGACCATGTCCTGACGGCTTTGGAATATCTCCAGGGAGGGAGACTCTGCAACCTCTCTGGGCAACCTGTGCCAATGCTTGATCACTCTCACAGTGAAGAAGTGTTTCCTGATGTTCAGAGGGAACCTCCTGTATTTCAGTTTGTGCCCATTGTCTCTGGTCCCGTCACTGGGTACCACCGAAAAGAGCCTGGCTCTGTCCTCTTTGCACCCTCCCTTCAGGTATTTGTACACGTTGAAAAAATTCCCCTCTGAGCCTTCTCTCCAGGCTGAGCAGCTCCCAGCTCTCTCAGCCTTTCCTCATCGGAGAGATGCACCAGTCCCCTAATCATCTTCGTGGCCCTTCGTTGGACTCTCTCCAGCACGTCCACGTCTCTCGTGCTGAGGAACACAGCACTGGACACAGTTCTGCAGGTGTGCCCTCACCAATGCTGAGCAGAGGGGGAAGGATCACCTCCCACAACCTGCTGCCAATACTTCGCCTAATGCAGCCTGGGACACCACGGACCTTCTTTGCCACAAGGGCACACTGCTGCCTTGTGTTCAACTAGGTGTCCACAAGGCCCCCGGGTCCTTTTCTGCAAAGTTTCTCTCAAGGCACTCATAATGTGTGATTTCATAACTCACCCCTCAGGTGGCTCAGACTGGATATATGTTTGCCCCAGTTAGTTGCAAAGAAAGTTAAAACTGTATTACGGGTGACAGAACGAAGGATGACAATGAATGGATGAGGGTTGTGCCATCATTTATACTTGAAAAATAGCTCAAATTTTGTGGCTACTAAAGGATTTCAGTAATCTCTAGTTCTCTATATGTATGCATGTATGCATAAATTATGTATTTATAAAGCTGCTAAAAGAACGTTACATTTACATGAGAAAATTACACAAAAATAACACTGTAAATAAGGATTCTTTTTGTAGCCTTTGTATTTTTGTGTTACAGAATAATTTTTAGCTAAGTACTATGCTTTCCTGTTTTTCTAATACTGAGTTTGAAATTTATTTTAGGCCATCCACTCAAGAAGCATGCCTACCAGTTCCTTTCAGCCAAACCTAGAGAAAGGGAAGCAGGTAGCCCTAAATCCTTAGAAAGAATAGATACATGAAATTTAAAAAAAAAAAAACAAAACCACCATAAACCACCTGTTATTTAGATTTGAATATTAGTCTTCCTAGAAACCCGGGGATCTCATGTCCAATGTCTTCCCAAGTAAGAGAAGTTGCTTTTGTCAAGGGCCGTCATCGTATACTGAGATTATCTTGTTCATGATAATGACTTTTTAATGTCAATTTGTAACATTTAAAAGGAAACAGACCTGCTCCTGTGACGCAACTGGGTGTGTCTCCAGACCAGGCCCCTGTCGCTTGGCAAATTCTTTCATTTGCGCCACTGAGTTCATAGCCCTGATTGCAGATGAAACTGATGGTTGAGCCCAGCAGGTAGTTAGTTCCATTCTTTCTTCCATTGGTTGGATGATCCAGCCAGCCACAAGAGATCACTAGGAAAAGAGACATAGCTGGTTAAAGTATTTTGGATTTGGACTAGCAAATCTCCATCACAATGATGCAAATGGCATTTTAGTGGCAGCTCATGGAAAGACAACATTTTTAGGCTAACTGAAAGAAAATACTTGCTGATTTTTTAAAAATTATTTATTTTTAAGACTTAGGAAGACAGGTGAAAGCACAGAAAATGAAGATAAGGCTGTAGTAGTGGAAGAAATTGAAAGAAATTTATGTTGTGTTTGTCTAACTAGCCTACCAGTGCAGAACTTTCCTGGTACAAGGACAATTCCTCCCGATAAGAGTGTTTACAGGTGCATGAACCTATAGTTGAGCAAAGCCTCCTCGAACAGTGCTAACTATATGGATGCCCTGCAGAAAGAACTGCAGTGATGGATGATTTGTAGAATGTTGTATCACCTGGCTTTAGATTTTCTACCAGGAGCTTGTGATTCTGATGAGATAGTCTTGTGGAATTTCCCACTTGAAGGCTCCTTGTTGTCAGGACATCGAATCTGCAGAACAGGTCAGAGTCACAGAGCGAGACCATCTCTTTCACCAGGGGATCAGCAGGGTCTTCATAAGGAATGAACACGGGCAGAAAGGAAGCATTGTGCTTTTCCCCATAAAAGAAACTGTTCAGTAAGACCTCTGTGTCATAAGTAAAGAGAGAAGTTCCGTTTTCAACAGCCCCTTGGGAAACAGAGAGAGAGAGAGATTCGTATGTAACATTGCCTACAAACCTATACCACCTTCTGCTACTAATCCAAGTGCTTGTTTATGTAAACGTAGCTAGAGTTGGAAGAGATCTACAAAGCCCTACAGCTTCTTTTCACTCAAGGTTATTTTCCTTTTCATATGCAGCATCTTACCTTAGCACTGAAGTTAGTGTTTGTTTAACCTGGTGTTTGATCAATTACTTAAAATTAGATCCAAATAATTGTGTAGCTGTGATTTTACACAAAGATGGTTTTAGATGCCTGCTGGCAAAATGGTGACAAAGAAGTACCTCAGACAGAGCTAGCTAAACCAAACATTACAAGCAACACAAGTCCTGATCCTGCATGTCTGCTGTGGCCCTGCTTTTTGCTTTCACTCTGCTAAATCAGAAGCTTCCTGAAGTAGGAGCAATGCGACTTTTCAGTGTGATCTGAATCCTGGAGTAGGGCTACACTGTGCTTGATACAGAGATCAGCGGGTAGCCAGAGGGTATTTTGCATCATGTTTCTGGCCCATCTCCTAACCTGATGTCAGGAGGAATGCTGACCAGTCTAATGATGCAGGCTAGATACAGCAGCCTAATCACTTTCATTAAATGAGAGTACCCATTCTTTTACACATCCCTCCTCTTTTTTAAAGCGACAATTATTAAGTTGTGATTTGATAAATGATTTTTTAAATTGTCAGGATGGTACTTGGTGGAAACATTGCTAATATTCTGGAAAAAGATAGCTGATCCTGGCTATTGCTATACTTCTGTACCACTTTAGTCTGGTGATGCTGTGTCCAGCTGACCATGGTAGATGAAAATCTGAACGCCTAAGCTGTGAAATATGTCCTCTGACTCTTCATGGAACCATGCAGGACGCTCCATCGTGGTTCTGTCTTTGATTTTTTGGCTAGGAACATTACCCACTTGGGTAGGGGAGGACAAACTTCTCTTACTCCCTTCTGTTCCCTCAGTATAGGTTGCTTAGCACAGAATTCATTTGCTAGCCTGTAAATCACAAGGTGTTTTGAATTTGTAAAGAAAATGTCATAATAGACCAGAGAAATGACTTACAGTTAGCTCCAAACTCAAACAACTGCTGTGGACTTGCATGAACTGACATGGTGGTTTTATTCTTGAAGGTATAGTCATCCTCTATATTGCCATTCATTACCCCAAAGAGACCCTGTGTGTGATTCATAAACTTCTCTGGGAGCAGAACTGTCAGGGTCAGAAATCCTCCACTTCCCCTTATTTCCACTCCAGACCCAGAAGAGAACATCACTGTGATGTTCTGATCAGCTGTAGAATGGAGAAAGAGACCTAGAACAATGAGAGGAAGAAGACAAATAGTTAATCATCCCTAGTGAACAGATTGTTGTGTCATCAGTTTTAACCATTTTTCGTAAAGCTTTTCCTCTCTTCCACTCTGGACTACATTCTGAGAAGCATTTAAATGGAGGCCACATCTTCATGTGGCTACTACAGAGTAGTAGCAAAGAAAGGCCCACAGCTGATAAAAGCTGCACTGCCTTCTGCCAGTGTCCCAGAGCAGAAGCTTTAAGGTAAGAGATGATTACACGAGAGAGTGGCTGTGAGCTGGAAGCACTGCTCTCAGTGGTCACAGGTTCCTCTGCTTCTTGATTGCCTTGTCAAGACCTCCCTTATACAGCTTCTTCTGCAAGCCTTATCACTCTCACTTCCATTTTTTTTCCTTCCTGCATCTCTCTGCTTCTGCAGCTCCTTGTCACTGTAGCCTTCTCTCTGCTCTTCATTGTATTTTCCAGCCATTTGAGGAATACTAATTGCTAGCCACAGAAAACTGCCTCTGCTGAATAGAAGGCTTACTGCTAAAATTCTAGTAATGTTTAGAGTATTTGTCAAATTGTTATAAAGGCTAATCAAATGATCACACCCCTGGAGGAAAAAAATCAACTTTTCATATTCATATTCAACTTTTTCATTTTCATATTCAACTTTTTCATCTGACCAATGAAGAGAGCTCCTGATAGGTGCATGTGAAATGCAGTTATATTTTAGCACATATTTTGGTTATATTTTACTGTGTTTCATTTTGCTTGGTAGGTTTCATTGCATTAGTGAGCTCAAAGCAGAATGTGGAGTAAGGAGTTTTTAATTCCATTCGCCCTCCACAGGCTGAGAAGGAAAACCATTGCTCTACAAGCCACCGAAGGCACATAGAAGATGGAGGCATTGAAGCTGCCTGTCAAAACACTTCACTGTCATTTCCAGGATTGCATGCTATCCCTTCATACTGCTCTCACATCCCAGAAAGTTCAGGCAAGCACCAGGTGTTGGTAAAGGTAGTCTTTTTTGTTATTTGAACATTCTGGGAGAGGAGAACGTGCCAAAGGTCAGCCTACTGGCAAATCAGATGACTCTGCCTCCTCCTGGACACAGCATACGTGCTTCCAGTTACAGCTAGGCTAACTGCCAGTAATGCTGATGAGAAGCAGGAAGGTTGCAGGTTCTGATGTGCTCACCTGAAGCATGACTTCTTGCTACACCTCTCCCTGGGAACACAGATAGCCACAGTGTGCTTCTCTGTGGCACGCTTGATCCGTGGCTATTTGGAAGGAGATGTGTAGCCCATAATTGTGGTGGCTATATTCCTGTCCATATTGTAGCTGTCATCAGTCTCAAAGGGCAGAGGAATTCGTGTGCTGGGCTAGTATAAAGACAGGGCCAGGTAGGCAAATTGGATTTAAAGGGCATTCTCTTCCATGCTCTCAGTTTTATTTCTTTCACCAAGGCCCATGCCAACTGTGCACTACCACTGATTCTGCCCCAGTCTGGCAACAACTAAACTGAAGGAATTCATGTAATAATAAAATAAAGTCTAATGAGCTGGACATTGCCTGTCCTTTGTTTCACTCCTTACATAATTTTTGGAGTGATCTGCAGCCTGTTTCACAAAAGGACACTGAAAAGAGCGTCAAAACGCATGCATCTAGAGATATTTTTAACTCTACATGGGTTCCATTGGAATACAATAGTTTACAAGGCTGATATTTGTAACTAACCTTTCAGGTCCATCCAACTTTGCTCAGAGAAGTTGACGACCTTCTGGTTCAACAGGACTTCCAGATTCAAACCCTCCGAGTAGCGTACTTCAATCACATCAGAGTTGTTCTCCTGCATGGCCACAGCAGACAAGCCTGTCACCTGAGCCCCAGTTCCTTCCAAATAAAAAAACAACCCCTCAAAATACGCAACATCATATAAAGTAAATATGGAAGGTTATAATGATATCAGCAAAAAAAAACCCCCAAATATTTCCTAAAAATAATTAAATATGATTATTTATATTTGAGGGAATTGCTAAGCACATGTCGCACAAAAACCCGCAGTATGTATCTCCTACCAGTATAGTATATTGAAAGCAGAATGTTTAACGCTAAAAAAGTCTGGAAATTCTAAATTCTTCATGCCAATGTCAGTGGCTGAGCTATGTAAGAAGACCAGTTGATCTTCTTGCACATTCAGTCCTGTGAATAAGGCTTGGGAAAATCGAAGATAATTTTAGGGAGGGCATGACAGAAAAAGGAAACAGAGTGAACAACAATTTAGGAAACCGATCTTCAGAGTGAACTACTCAGTGACTGATGCCACTTCTACCACAAACACAGTAAAATCTATCAAGGGCAAAATATTCCCTTGATCATCTCCCTCCTATCCAATATGATATTCAGTATAAGCATTCATGTCTACATGGGTGCTGAAAACGCACAATTTTTAGTCCATCCTTATAATTCTTTCAGAAGTACCAAATCCTTGAAGTGCATCCCTGAGGCCAGCTGGAATATTCTTTCCTGAGGCAAGCCTAGATACAGGAAAAGCATAAACGAAAGTATCTGCCATAAGGCTTTTCAGGTTGTCATAAGAAGCACAATCCCATTCTGCTGTTTCATTCTCTATTTTTTCTTCATTTTAAAATGCATGTATATGACAATTTCCTTCTTACAGGCTGGTTTGCAATCTGCCCATTCAAATGATGAAGGTCACAGGTACCTCCACAAAGCTTCTCTGCCCTAGGATTTGTTTTACAAACAAACCAAAAGACCAGGAAAATCAGGCCCTTTAAATAAAAAAAAATTACGCCCTTAACCAACTTCTCACCAGACATTCTGTACTTTTCTGTTAGCTTGAAGTGCTCAGAATGCTTTCCCCATTCAAAGTATGTTTTCTTAGCTCCTTCTGGGACATTTTTGCTCTGTCAACACACACATCCATATACAGCTAACACAGAAATAAAATAAAGCAGGCATACACTTACCTGCTTTCTATTAATTTTCAGCTACAATACTATCAAAATGCACCAGCTGGGAGCTACAGCTGTTGACTGATTCCTAGACCTGACCTTTTGTTTCCCTATAGATGAGAATGGGCATGGAAATAAATGAGAATAGTTTTCTTGAGCTCTTATACACAACAGAAAACCTTTCTCAAACCCAATAAAACTAAAAAATAATCTTTGATTAGGAAGTTATTTTCTTCCTGAACATTTTGTATGCCTTCTGATTAGCTTCAAAACATTGACCTTTCACAAATGGCCAAAAAAGGAGAATACTAGAAAAGACAGGAGGAATGCTGTGAAGTGCAAACCAAGCAACCTCAGAAGCTATTATTTGTCATCGCTGCTTCCTCTCTTACCAACTTACCATTGGGAAAGTGTACCTGCTGTGTCCTCCCTTGCACCCTTAGGTTTGTGAGATCAGACGCTACCAACGTGTATTCTCCTTGGCCTTTGAAGGTGAAGTTCAGACCATCGAATGTGAGGAAGTGAGGATCCCCAAAAGCAGATGCTGTTTTTAAAAGCAAAAAAAGAAATAAAATAAGCAAATCCCACAACCCATTACTCCTCTTCTCAGGTTCATGAGAAAAAAAATATCTCATTGTGGTGATCCAAAGAATGGCATTTAAAGAAAGGAAAAAATGCAAGGCTGATCCATGGTAAATGTGACATAAGGAACAGCCATGACAACCTTGAACAGCACTGTGGGAACAGTGAGAAATGTCATTCCAGTTACTGTTGTTTTCATTGGCCAACATTTAGGGCTGCACTTTAAAAGGCTGTTATGGGCAGCAATGCTTACTTGGTAGATCCCCTACCAGAATCCTTGCTGTCAGGCTAGAAGCCTGATTTGCATGCAATGTATGGGGAGATTTGGACACAAACACAGCACTATTGCAGAAGCAGCTCAACAGGGAGCTTCCAAATGTAGCTGGAAGGGACAGTCACAGAAATGGGATGGGGCTTTGAAGTCTCATCTGGACAGAACAGAGAGACATGGCAGTAATCCTCAGCCACAAAGCCACTCTGGAGTTCAGCAGATATCCTTGGTTTTCCCTTTTAGATCAGTAAGAGGTCAGAAAGCTCCTCTCCCCTCCAGCAAAAAAAGTTGAAGTTGCCTCATCTTATCTGAGGTATGACTCTCAACGACTAAGGACATCCATGTGATAGGTAGGTCCTTAATTGCTTGATTGTCAAGTATTTTGGGATGGTTGTCTCTCTCAATCTTTCCCTAGAGAAAGAGTCTCCTCCATAAATCAGATTCATTAGACCAGAGGAAAGAAGGCCCTTTTTTTTCTCTCCTCAGCAGTTAGTGCATTCACTTGGGATTTTCAGACCAAAATGCACATAGTAAACAAACACACCAGAAAATCAGCCTAAAGAAGGCCTGCCCCTGAGTGATAGGTACAAGTAATTTCTCCACATCGGGCAGATGAGGTGCTTAAGCCCAGCATCTCATGTTCCAGGAGAGTTCTGTGAGTAGCAAGGTAGGTGACTTTTTTTGCACTGCATCCATGTTTGGCATGCTCTGAGAAGCTTGCGGCATTAAGATCTTTGCAGAGAGTTCTGTGACGTTTGAGGGTTAGTTTTCTCAGATGCTTAGGCTTGCACAAGGTTAATGAACACTCTCCTGGCTGTGTGGTAGCGCAGGCGGTTTGGCATATACTTTCTAGGAGAGAGACAAGCATCTGCAGTGCTTAGTGAGAGCTGCATGATGAACTTTTGTCATGTTTGAGAGATGGATGTAATGGCATAAGTACATTTGGGAATCTTTTTGCAAGACCATGTGCTTCACATCCCTCATAAACGTGTCTTTGCTTAAGAGAGGCATGTTGTAGCCTTTCTTTCCCGTAGTGGAACTATCAGGGTCCTGAACCCACTCATAGGTCTTAATTGCGCTGACCAGTCTCACTGGACCCTCTACCTGTACTTTCTGTCCATGGGCTCTATCTATGCCCAGGCCTGGGCATTCAGTCCCTGCCTGAGCTATGTCATAGGTGTACCTGTCTCCATCTCCAACACAGCCGTGCCTGCACCTGGCCACGAACCCTGCTGAGCAGCACACAGACCTGCAAGTGACTTTCTGGCTTGTCCTTGGACATGCCTTGTCACTATGGACTTGCCCAACAATCACTGGACGGTGTCTCACCCTGATTACCATCACTGAACCAGATCTTTGACCCTGTCTGGCAGACCGACATCTCAGCTTTCCTTTGGACCTGCCTCAGCACCACAAACTCATCTGGAGATCTGGACTCTTGTCTAACTGCTGCTGCCATCACCATGTCCGCCCTGCTCACCTTGCTCAGGACCGGGCCATGGGTTGGCAAGGACCTTGCCCTTCCAACCTTATTATCACACTTGACTCTCAGCTCCCTACTCCTTCGTTGCTTCCAGACAGGAAAGTTTGATGGGGAAAATCAGGAAAGACTTTCACTCTGCACTGTTGCTAGTCCTGGGAGAGTCTCGTGTTGTGTCACATCACGTCCTAGCTGCTGCCTTCAGTGCCTTCAAGATTTCTCCTTTTGCCTGAAGCAAACTGTTGCCTCTTTGCACTTTCCTCCTTTACAGGAGACCACAATCCTGCTGGAAATGTCAGCAGCCCAGAAGCATAGAAGAAGGCAAGACATGTGGCAGCAACAGAGGTACGGGAAGACTTCAGGACTACTTAAAAGTAAGGGGTAGGAACAATAGACACACTTGTAAACGGCAAAACTTCCATATTTGATATGAGTAGCATTTTTCCACGTGAAAGCTTTTCTAGCTGCTGCCAAGCTGTCATTAGCGATCCCTAACCATTTTCTTTCTGAGAAAGTGCCCACTGATGATAGGAAGCCATGGATATTGACTACTAAACTTCGGCTGTTTAGGTTCCAGGGATTAATGAGATACTCAACAGCAGAAAATCTTGCAGGACAATTAAAACCTGCATATAGATTTTGCCACTGATAGATCAATAGCAACCTTCCATGGAAATTTTCCACAGGGCATTGTACTCTCACCATTGCCAACTGACACATACGTATACAAATATTCTAAAATCCAACACTGTATCAAAAAGCTGGACTCCATAATGGAATTCTGAAGCCTTTACCAGCTCGGGGCGGGCGGTACGTCCTGCAGTCGCTGGAGGGCCGCTTTTTCATATAGATGTGACAATTATCAGACCACAGGCAGCAGTAATAGAAGCTGATGACATCATAAAGCCAATGGGAAAAGCCAGGTATGCGGGGAGGCTTCATGAAAGGTGGTGAACCCCAGTCATGTCCTCGATCAGGTGTGCTGCCTCCTGTGGAGTCATGCGTGAGGATTTGGGTCCCCGTGGAGTCATAGCAACACTGCTGTCCTGCCGCGTACTGGGGACTGGTTGAGAAGAAAGTCATCGTTCAGCTCTGTGAAGTCCACTCATATCTAGAGGTTACCTATTGCCTTTTCATGGGTATAGCTAAGTGTTTTGGTTGCCAAGCTTTATATGCTGTCCAGAGATGATACCTCCCAGCTAGACTTCCCCTCTCTGCCCGCCCCCCCCCCCTTATAAATGAGACCAGATTAGGGATAGGGAGGGGTTTTAAGCAAGGCAGGAAGGAAGTTCTGTAGCCCTTAGAGCTACATGAACACAGCACTCTTCAAAATTGTTCTGATAGAAAGAGTGCGAAGAATAACTTGTTGAACTTAAGTAGACCAATACAGGAAAGGCTTAATTAGACCTAATCAAATCTCTTTCAGACATTAGCACTTGTTTCAGTATCCTAAGGTTTTGCACAGTGCAATTAATTGTTTATTAAATCTAGGGTCTTAACTTCACCTCAGCAATGAGGGCCAATACCTGAATAAGAGGGGAACAATGGTTGCTATGAGCCTGAGAGCTGAGAGTCCAGAGACCTTTGTGACTTCTGTGATGCTGCTATCTCTGAGGTGGAACAAGACAAAAGACATTTCAAAAGAAATGCAGTTTTAAAAAATTTTCTTTACCTGGCTTGAATGGCTCTTACACAATGCACAGCGCCAGGGTGGTAAGTACACACACTCCCCTTTTCAATATCACAGCCATAATCTGTCTGAAAAAGATCAATGCTCACACTTAATGGGGTTCTTTCCCCATTTTCCTTTCTATTTTCTTGTCCTCTCCCCACCCTGTGTCTCTGATGTATGTGTGAGGTCTATATGAACTGGTTGTGGCTGCTTGTTGAGTAGCATGGAACGATAGGAAAAAACAGTGAATCTAATACTGAAGTGATTGGATCAACCAGTTAGTCTAACCTGAGCATTTTAGAGTTTATTACAACAGACCTTGAAGAACAGATGCAGCTAGATGGGGAATTCAACTATAAGTGCATAACAAACACAGATCACACCAGACTAAACTTAACTTTTGTCCTATGTTCTTAGACAGAGACAGTGCAGTAGATGTAATTTTTTTTTCTTCATGTGCTTTTAACTATATCATTTAAAATACACATCATGTTTGGAGCTTCATAACCAGGAAAGGATAGTAACAAAATTACTTAACTTTTTTTTTTAAAAAAATATGCATAAAAACATTGCCACCACTGGGTATCATAAATAGGAGAGGAAGTTACTGTATCTGGCCCTCAGCTCAGTGCTGTAAGTGAAAGCGTAGACTAAATGGCAATTGATTTCTTAGCTTTTGTCAGTTCCTCATTAACAGTGAAGCTGAGAAGGAGGAAGGAAGCAGGAGACAGGAAATGATGGATTATGGCTGTGGACTTGAGCTCTGAAGTACAAGGCGGCAGGGTTTGCAGCAAATTATGTTATGCTAGGCAGAAATGTGGCCTGCTTCTTCTGGCATGGGATATTGCCTACAAAGACAGACTGCCATCTTGCAGGATCTCGAAGAAGTCATCCCTGCTCCCAGCTCCACAGAGCTCACTGCCCTCCCTCAGTGTTTTCTGTCTGCCACTGGAACTACTGTCTTCATTCCCTGCTTGAAGGTGATTTCCATCGGCTGCCCTAGAGGCACTTGTTTTATTCATACTACTTGGATAAACTATCTGCCTCTGCCATTTGACGTGCTACTTGTGCAAGTTTAAAGACAGTTTCATTTCCTTATAATGACTTTTAGAGAGGGAACAGGGGAGTGTGGGGGGTAAGGCATTCCATAAGCTTCTACATGGAACCATAATCAGCCAGAGGGATCGATTAATAACTCACATGGAACCTGCCAGTGTCAGCTCTTGCCTGTGCCAAGGTGCAAGGGCAATCTATAATTTCTTCCGTGAAGTCTGGAAGCTTCTCCTCCTTTCTCTCCCATTCTATACATTTCGCAGTTGCCCATGCATTTGGGTTATTTCTGAAGTCTTTCCCAAGGTGCCAAGCCAATGCATGGTCTGAGCTCCAGATTGATGGAATGTTGCTGGAAAAGAAAAAGAGCCAAAAACCCAGATCTGTCAGCAGAACAAGCACTGTTTTGACAGTAACACTGTGTCTTAATCACTACCTATAGTTATGAAGAGTCTTTGAACTTGCAAATTGTTATTTCCTTACAAAGGCCACTTCTTTCTTTTTCCTGCAAAAAGTTACAGCAAATAAAAATTTTCCTAATTTAGAAGGTGACATGACAGCATGCAGCAAGTATGGAATAATCATTTTTCATTCTGAGGGTGGTGAGGCACTGGAACAGGCTGCTCAGAGAAGCTGTGGATGCCCCATCCCTGGAGGTGTTCAAGACCAGGTTGGATGGGGCTTTGAGCAACCTGGTCTAGTGGGAGGTGTCCTTGCCCATAGCAGGGGGTTGGAACTAGACTTTGAGGTCCCTTCCAACCTAAACCATTCTATGATTCTATGATTTGTGATTCTGGCTTACATGGACCTTTTTAGAGACAGGGTTTCTATTCATGCCTTTTCACATCATAGTTCCAGTTAGGCCAGAATGAAAAATGTCTGGATTCTCTAACCAAACCTAACCCTGTGCCCCAGTAGTATCAAGCCCGATGGCAATAGATGGGGAGAAACCATTCAGAACCCTTGAAGTCTTCCAAGGCTACTCTGCTCTCCACCCATGAATAAATATCATGCAAGAAGTATAATAAAAAAAAACCTCTAGAAGGAGAAAAGGTTACTCTTCTGTGGGTAGTGACTTGTAAATGCTAAAAAAGGTTGTGATGTGTTAGTAATATGTTCTAACACTGAAGAAGTGGCATTTATATATTCACAGGGGCTACACAATCTACATCAAAAACTACAGATGTGGAAAAATCATGAAGAAACATCTACCCAAGCTCAGAATATGTATGGAGCACTTACAGAGGTGAATCACCAAAAATCATGGGGAAATACACAATGAAATAAAAGGAAGTGGGCATAAAGTTTGTAGGAATGCAAAGGTCTGCATACAAAAGAGAAAAAACTTAAATGCAGAGGAAGGCCTGTGACTGCAGTGACAAAAGTTCCACAATTAGAGCCTTCTCCACAGTTGTGACAAAAGAAATCAGCAGGTCCTAGTTTGCCGAGGGTACTGGATTTGGCTGAGGTGGAGTAATTTTCTTCATAGCAGCCTGTACAGTGTCATGTTTTAGATTTGTGACCAAAACAGTGCTGGTAACACACCAACATTCTAGCTGTTGCTGAAGAGTGCTTGCACAGTGTCAAGGCTTTCTCTTTCTCACGTTGGCCTCCAGGGTGTAGGAAAGGGTTGGCAAGGTGCTAGAAGGGAACACAGCCGAGACAACTCACCCAAAGTGACCGAAGGTATATTCCATGCCATAAACCATCACACAGCAACAAAACCACAGGCAAGTTTTTCCAAAGCAGCCCTTACTGGGTGACTGGCTGGGCATGGGTCTGCTCGTGGGAGGTGGTGAACGATTGCCCTTGCATTACTTTCTCACGCCCTCGCCCCTCTTTACTTAGTCAACTGTCCTTATCCCAACCCATAAGTTTTTCTCACTTTTGCCCTTCCAATTCTCTCCCCATGTTTTCATGTGAAATGGAGCCTGACTCCCAGTTTTAAACGTCAAAGGAGACAGCAGCAATAATAGGGTACCTATGATAAATGAATGTTGTGATGTACTTGCCTCTGCCCGTCAGAGTAGCTGCTGGGTGTAATTCTCAAAATTCCAAAGTCCCACATACTGTAATTTCCTTCAGCGGGTGCAGGAATGAAAGAAAATTCCCCAGTATTAGGGCTTTCTTTTGCCAAAGTATAAAGATATTTCCATTCGGCCATCCAGTTTTCTGAGTAACTGTCACCTGTCACATAGAGGAAGAAAATAATTTTGGATGCTGGAAAAGAACAGTTACCACAAGATTGAAATTAGATGTCTCCACTCATATGTAAATGAAGACGAAAAGCTGCCATTATTGTCATGAGTTATTTGTACTTGCAGATCTCTTCTCGAGGCCTCAGTGAAGGCGATCGCATGCCGTGCAGAGCTCTGCATGCAAGTTACACACGTGATGACTGCTTGTGTAAAGGTAAGCAAAGCGTCACTTTACCTGTTTCCTGGTATCCCCAGACTTCTATGCTGATGTGGGGTGCTGCAAGTGCCTGGTGCGTCCAGGTAAGAGTTAAGTTTCCATCAGTGTTGGGGGTGCCATAGTATTGCCATTTTGTCTCATTTACCAACGTGCATTTTTCTCCATCTGAAACTTTGCTGTGATGTACTGGATTACAGAACAGAAAAAAAGGATTAATGACATTTCTGCTTGGCATAGCTCTGAAAAGGTACTACTATATTATTTAAGATTTAGCAGTATTTCCCCTGTGTATGCTTTCTAACAGGATGTGTGATAGAAAAAGAATAAGCTGAAGCTGAGAGAACGCAACCCTTACGAAAGTCTGTAGCCCTTAGGTTACAACACCATGATGCAGTTATTTTCCTATAGAAGTAGCTACAAAAAGGGAACTGTTTTGGTCAACCACATTTTTAGGCAGGACTTTTTATGCGTTAATGCTGCTGCTGCTGTATAGCAGCAGAACTCAATTGCTGTGAAAGTTCATCTCTCAAAATATGAATTAACACCAGGGCAGCAAGAATGACTTTTCTGAGGTCAAACAGTCCATTAAGGAAGAAGAAAATTGCTCAAAAGGGAAAGGCGTATATAATCTTGCATCCACCGAGCAAGAACATAGAAAGAAGAGGGATACTGTAGATTTAGGTAACCTGATAACCAAGTTCCAGAGTACGGAAATGTCAGCCCACCATCTGTAGAAACTTCAAAAGGGATGAAACCAGTCTCATACAGCAATGGGGAGATGCAGTGGGCTCTGCCATCCTTAGCAACGTAGCCACTGGTTTGGATTTCCTGCTTGAACCTGTTGATGTTAAAAACACTTTTCAGTGTCACCACTGAGAGAAGGAAAATTCTGAACGTCTCAGTCGTGTTTCATTAAGCAACCCTGTGTCGTGTGCAGATCATTCCAAGTCCCGTGGCTGTTTTGCTTGTAGCAGTGAATATAAACGGGAAAAATTTGTGTGTACTTTGTGCTTATTATAGCAGTGCGGATTCTGCTGTGCACTGCACAAATGCACAGCAATCTGCAAGCCTTAGGTTTACTGTTTAATTACTGGGGGAGGGGGGAATGATAAATTAACAACAAATAACAAAGGGACAGCAGGAAGAAAAAGCTGATGTTATGGGATTAATAGGATTACAGGGTGGCTAACATTGACCATGATATGCAGGCATTGCAAATTTCTGGTTTTGTGAGGGTTTTTTTTGCTGGTAAGTCCTGTGAATACAACAAAAGTAATTTCATGCTGTTCTAGAATTTCTGTTGCAAAGATTAACTCACAACTCATTGCTTGTTATTTAACCATCTGCTTCCAGTTAGGGCTCTTGCCCAGTGTGCTAAAGTATAATCCCGCCCGTGACTCTTCAGGACTGATGTATGGTGACTGTGTAGCTACTCCAAGTACCACAGGGAGTTGGAGCCTGCCAGGAAGAAGTACCTTTGCTTGTGTGCACTGAAGTTTGTACATATATCATATATTATATGATAATGCAACTGTGCAGGTAATTCAAAGTACACAGTTGTGCTCTACAGAATGAATGACTGGGTCAAAGGTTTTCCTAATGAAGAACTAAAAGCCTTTTCAGGTGCTGCTATCCAGATGGGAAGGACTCCAAAATCTCACCCAGAACCTTCTGTGGAAAGAATGTCAGGACATTGGGGTCAGTAAAATTCAGTGTACCATATGTATTTCATGTGTGACACATGTACCTAAGTGTGATACAGGCTGACATGCTTAGGCTCCACAGCTTTGTCTTGCAGGAAAAAGATAAGGTGTCCTACCTGCATTTCTTTCACGTTGCTTTCTCATTCAGATTAAGAAACAAACACTTCTTTTTTTCACAAAATGAAAACGCTAAAAAAGTATTGACAACAAAGAGCCCCGAAAGGAAGCTCTTTTAGAAAAGTCACTGTTTTGATATGTTAAGGGAAGAACTAGCAGAGTAATGATTGTATCGCACAATAACTCGACCTGAATGAAATGATCCTGTGTAGGAATACAGACAACATGTATCCTTGAGGGTGAAGGTTAGCAGAAGCTTTGCATGTTTTGGGATTCTGACAACTTTACAAAGTAAGTTTTCACTCCTGCATAGACAAGTCTTGTTTTGTGGTAATTACCTAGTGTTGGAAAGTGAGATTAGAAAGGTTCACCTCCCTTTGGCAGAGGAATATAGAATCATGGCCCACCTGCACGTTACCACAGTAGAGGCATTAAAAGCTGTATTTTCAATCACAAAGTCTTTGCCTCCCATCAGAGATCCTGAGTATGGAGAAATCTGAAGACAAAATTCTTTATAATCAGGACAGCAAATCCCCAAGGACTGGCACGTCACCTGGCAAGAACAGGTACCAAGCAGCTCCCCACATCGGTGTGCGCAGGAGTCTTGAGCTCCTTGTTCAAGGAAGAAAAAACATAGTCAGGAATGTTATTGAACTCTTCTAGATGTTCTCTGAAACAGAAGTACATAATCTAAAGGACTACTGTAAATAAATGAAGTAGGCTGGTTATGTTAGTTTAGAAATGTATTTAGGTGAGGCTGTCATCACCTGCGTATTAAGGTTGGTCCATTTTGAATAGAAAAATACACTTATTTACCCACCAAACAGTACATAACTTCACCAACTTCGTTGGTATTTTTACATCTAATAGAAAGATAAATCTCCAAAGCATCCCCTCAGTGAGTGTTACTAGTTGCGTTTATTTCTGAGAGTAGGTCTTAAGTAGGTCCCATCACTGTCAAGCCTACCTGGGAATCAATGAGGACGGAAGGCTAGCGCTCTTGGACGAATGGAAAGCTAACCTCAGTGACAAAGTGTGCTCCAACATGAGATTATGAAAAGCTACTGAAATTTCATTCTATTGTGCATTTTATTTCAGTCTAACCTTAACTATATAGCTGTTAAGATGACTTGGTAGACAGATGACTAGCCCCTGGCTTAGGTCTGGCTGAGGTCTAGCTGAACAGACCATGAGTAATTACTGGACATGATGTGAAAAATTGCTCAACACAAATAAAACAGTGAGAAGTTGACAGATGTCACAGTAACACCAAGGAACAGCTGGATTTCACAAACACTTAAGGGGGATTTAAGTGGGATAGACAAGCTGCAGAGACAACTGGGAGCACTGAGGAGCTTTTGGGGAGTGGAACCTTGCAAGGGCAACAGTGCTTGTGTAACTGTATCAGTAACACCATGCAATGCTGAGATGAGCTAGCTAAGTGTCAGAAATTCTAAATTTGGACATGGATGTAGCAAAATTGGGACCAATGATGGAAAAGTAATTAGGGAAGGGTTGCTTATTTGGGAGGACACAAGCAAAAAGAAAGGGAGGGGTCAAAGTGCATGGTGAAGAACGAGCATCAGAAAATGGAGACAAAGGAACATAAAAGGAGCCGGTCACACATAAACAAGCTGCTGGTCAGTATGTTTCTGTGAATGAGCCCTTCACCTGGTCACCATAGCCATTTTATTAAATTCTGTTGCTGTTTTCTGTATCACCTCCATATTGGCTGGACCTACAAACGGGAACAGCAGTATCCACATCTGTGGGACTGAGACAGGAGGAATTTCCTGAATCCGAAAGTACAGCAGATCTGACTCTACTGGGTTGGGAAGGAGAATCTACTGCGTCCCAAAAGCTGCTGGATTCACCTACTCCTTAAAGGTCATTAACAATGTATGAACAAGACTAGAAGAGGAAGAAAGAATTTACGGTCACCCCTCATGGGGCTGAAAAGCAATTGCTTGAAGTTCCAGGTATGTCGGCTTCTGTCGAAATGAGGAGAAAATGTCACTGAGTGTTCTTCTGTGTATGGGGTGGAGGGACAAGGAGGGCTGTTTGGGTTTTTTGGTAGGATGGAGAAATCAAAAAAAGGAAAACGTAGTAAAATATCTCTGAAAAGGTAGTAAAATATCTCTCTGTTTTTCTCTTTCTGCTGGCCTTCCTCCTTTATCTTGGGGTAATATGTGCGTGTGTGGCAGGAAAGAACAGGAACAGTAGCGAGTCAGCCTTCATTCTATACCAGAAAACCTGCCTGTGTTGGAGGCAGAAATGCTTGTTCAGTATAGGGAGCTAGAAAGTTGCTCTGTGCCTTGAAAAATATTTACTGCATTCTCCAGATTGTCTGTTTACTTACAGAAAAGATCCACTGTCCTACTGGAAATTACAGAGGAAGGGGTTGAAAATGACACCATGCTGGCAAAAGCCAGTTTGTGTGCCTTTGCTTTAACCTGTAGAAATGGTATCAGTAACTTCTTACCGAGGCATGTATTCTGAAGTTCAGAAGCCAAAAAAAACTTGTAGTTAAAAGCAGCAAAATTTTTGAAAGTCACTCACCTGCATTCCAAAGAGTGATGAGGGTGAAGAGAATGAAGAAAGAAACATCTATGCCAACGAATTTCATATTTTTTCCGGATGATTCAGGATGGCTGATTTAGGTAGATAGCCTCTGTGCCTGTCTGGGAAAAGCCTTTTATAGAAGCACGTGTCCAGAAATAAACAAGATTCTCACTGTTCAAAGGTTTGTTGTAAATTACTGAAGCAAAAAAAATCAAAGCAAATGATGCTTTTCAGAGGTCATCTCCGACTCAGGAAAAGATGGAGGGGGTGGGGGAAGTAGTCAGCAGAGCTCTTACATTTTATTTTAATAGTTACTTTTTTCTGAAATGGAAGGAGATGTGTGTTCTTTTTACAAGCATTTCTGCTCCAAAGTTCAAGATCACGGGGTCATTGGCACAAGGTGTATGTTTTAATTTTATTGGAGGAACTAAAACCAGTTATCAACATGAAGAACAATAAAGAATAGATGCTGACAGTACAGTTTTGTTCAGGAGATAAGGAGACACTGAGAAAGCATGTTTACTGCACAGTATGTGCCGGCACGAGGGTTGTAAACGAGAGAGGTAAAAAGAGATTCTGACGAAGGTATAATTGAAAATGGTGGCATGGTGTTAGAGCAATGAAATGGACTGCAGAAGCCTTCCAGCAGAAGCACAAGGATATTCTGGCAAGGAATTAGGGCACAGCTGATGCAGTGACAGCTACAGCATAACTATCTGTTCCGATAGCAGAACAGGACCTTTATGATGGAGGGGCTTTAGGGGATACTGAAAGAATGCGAGGCATAATCCACTGATCTCGTATGTAAAGTGTCAGATAGTGTATAAGATAAGAACCTCTTTGCACTAGCTGGGTAGAAGAATCAAGGACAGAGTAGATTCTGGAATAATGACAGGGGAGTTTTGGGAAGCAAGGCTGTTCAGACCTAGATAACCCTATCAGTAATATCATCTAAGGCTGCGATTGCTTGTAATTTTGGTATAGATGTGGCAAAACTAGGACCAGTGTTCAAAAAATAATTAGAGGCATATTGTTTATTTGAATTGCATTCAGGTAAAGAAAAGCATGTGCAATGGCAGCAGTGGGCCCAACTTCAGAAAAAATGGAGTGTAAGGTATAGCATGACAGAATAATTCAGGTCACAAGGGACTTCAGGAGATTGTTCTTGTCCCGCCTTCTGCTCAAAGCAGGTTTAGCTATGAGGTCAGACCAGGTGTCTCAGGGTTTTATCCAGTCTGGCCTTGAAAACCTCCAAGGATGAAGATGAAGACTGCATGACTTCTCTGGTTCATCTGTTCCAATGTTCAGCTCTCCTTATCATGAAAAAGTTTCTTCTTATATCAAACCTGGACCTCTCTTGTTCCACTTGACACCCATTGCTCCTTGTCCTACCACTGTGCACCACTGTGCCTGATTCTGTCTTCTCCATAATCACCATGCAGACACTGGCAGGCCGTTGTTAGCTTCCTCCCCATCCCACCCGCCACCTTTTCTCCAGGCTGGGAAGGCCCTGTTCCCCTTCCCTCAGCCTCTCCTCACACCATCAATGTTCCAGCCCTCTCAGCATCTCAGTGGTTCTCTGTTGAACTCGCTGTAGTTGGTCAAGGTCAAGGCAGAGACCCAGAACTGGACATAGTAGTATAGATGTAGCCTAATGAGTCTTGTGTAAAGATGATAATCAATTCCCTCAACATCTGGCTGTGCTCCTCATAATACAGCCGAGGATGCTGTTGGCCATTTTTGCTGCCAGGGCATGGTAATGGCATACGTTCGGCCCACTGCCCGACAGGACCTTCAGGTCCTTTTCTGCAGAGCTACTCTCCAGTCAGTCAGTTCCCAGCTTGTGTCATCGTGACATTTTTTTCCTTCCTGGGCACATTCGTCCTTGTTGAATTTCGTAAGGTTCCTGCTGGCCCATTCCTGTCTAGGTCTAGTAAAAGAACAACAGAGGACACCTCTATGATGGTAGGAATACAAGGTGCCTAGAGATGATAGTAAAGCTGATCAGTGAATCCCAAGTCCACCAGGACAGGGAAGGAAGACCCCTGGGACAACCCACAGGCAACATATGTGATTTGTTAGATTTAAGGCAAATAATTACCAGCTTTATAGTTGTATGGAATAGTTTGCATACTCATATAATTATGAATTAATAGAAGTGTTATTTATCTAGCTAATTATTATTTTCTTTTTTGCTTTCCCAAATTCCTCAGAATGTGTTCAGTAATCAATAAATATCATAATCAGTTTATAACAGTTATTTCCTAAGCCCCCCATCTAAAAGTGTGAGCATCAAACTTCAGAAGTAACAGTGCCCCAAGGCCCTTCTTTCGTCCTCTTTTCTTTCCTTTTGCCCCAAGGCACATAAATTGCTTTTTTGGTGCCCCTGAGCCCTCCCTTTGCTCCCTGGTCCCCTCATGATGACTCTTTCCTTTTTAAGCAGGTCTGGGCTCTCCTATTAGCTTTCAGCAAGCTGCTATCAAGTACTTGAGTGCACCTCTACTGCCTTTGCAGACCCCAATTATCTCTTAGGGCCCGATGGTCATGCCCACCCCAGAGGCTGCAGCTGCAGGTGATGAGGCTGGGGCGGGCAGGGGGGCGTGTAGCCAATGAGCACAGGTGCTCTGTTAGTACTAACAACCCCTTTTTTTCTAAGGGGCTGCAGATCGGTTTGGGTAAAAGCCGTGGGCAGGAGGGACAATGAAGCTTCTGCCCAGCCCTACCTATTGGGACTACAGGGTTGCATTGGAGGAGGTGAGCTGGAAGTAAGGGGAGGGGGATGATCACATCCATTGGGATCTGACAGTGTCTATCTTGCCATTTTATTCCTTAAAAACTGGATCTCCTGTGCAGGTCTCTTGACCTTACTTTGTTTTATGGCAAAACCGGTTTTCAGAAGGAGTTGGATTATTTTCTTCCCTTTCCCAAAGACAACTTCTACTGTGTTGCCCCACACGATGATGTCGTCAATGTATTGCAGGTGTTCCAGAGCTTCAGCCTGTTCCAGTGCAGTCTGGATCTGTCCATGGCAAATGGTGGGGCCGTGTTTCCAGCCCTGGGGCAGCAGGTTCCAGGTGTACCAGACGTCCCTCCAAGTGAAAGCAAACTGTGGCCTGCACTTTCCTGCCAAAGGGATTGAGAAAAACACATTAGCAATATCAATTGTGGCGTTCCACTTGGCTGCCTTGGACTCCAGTTCGTATTGAAGTTCTAGTGTGTCCGGCACAGCAGCATTCGGTGGTGGCATAACTTCATTCAGGCCATGATAATCTGCTGTTAGCTTCCACTCTCCATTAGACTTTTGCACTGGCCATATGGGACAGTTAAAGGGTGAGTGAGTCTTGCTGATCATTCCTTGGCTCTCCAGTTGATGAATCAGCTTATGGATGGCAATCAGGAAGTCTCAATTGGTATGATATTGCCACTGATGCATTGTTGTGGCAGCGATCGGCACCTGTTGCTCTTCAACCCTCAGCAGCCCCACAACAGATGGGTCCTCCAAGAGATCAGGCAAGGTAGACAGCTGTTTCATTTCCTCCATCTCCAAGGCAGCTATACCAAAAGCCCACCAGTACCCTTTTGGGTCCTTGAAATACCCTCTCCTGAGGTAGTCTATGCCAAGGATGCACGGAGCCTCTGGGCCAGTTACAATGGGGTGCTTTTGCCACTCATTCCCAGTTAGGCTCACTTTGGCCTCCAATACAGTTAGCTGTTGGGATGCCCCTGTTGCTCCAGAAATACAGATGGGTTGTTCTGCCCCTCTGTAGCTTGATGGCATTAGGGTACACTCTGCACTGGTGTCCACTACAGCCTTTTACTCTTGTGGATCTGATGTGCCAGGCCATTGAATTGACACAGTCCAGTAAACCCAGTTGTCCTTCTCCTCCATCTGGCTGGAGGCAGGGCCCCTCTAGTTCTGACTGTAGTATCTGCTATTGATGAATAGGTTTGTGTGGCACACGTGGGTTTGAGTCCCATCCTTATTATTGACTTCTTGTAAATACAAATTGGAAGTTCCTTCAAGAGGATCAGAAATCCTTCTGCTTTGTCTGGGGAGCTGCCCACCGGAAACTGGAACAGCAATTTTCCAGGAAGAACCCTCTTTTGTGATTGTTTTCCCTTGCAACTCACATACCCATGCCTCTAGGGTCAATGTAGGTTTTCCATCCCACTTCCACGTGTCCTCTCTCTGGTCACACAGGTAAAACCACAGAGTGTCTCGTGGTGTGTACCCTCTATATCTTCTCTCTTGAGCAGAAAAATGCTTACTCCTAATAGCTGAGATACTGGTCAGTACAGGTGGGAAGTAGGACATATCCTCTTGCTGAAACTCCAACAGCTTTGACAATTTTTTTGAACAGGTTTTCAGATTTCTTGGACAGTCTTTCCACAACCAAGACGCACGCCCGTAGGGAAATAGAAAGTTGCCGGAGTTAGTCAGCCACTACATCCACCTTTGGTGCCTCTTAATCTTACCAGCTCATTGCTGCCAATGAGCTGGCATATACTGATGGTGTGCTCTGTAGAGACTTCTGCCATATGGGTCAGGTACATTGGACTTCATCTGGATCTGTGGTCGACTGCAGGCTGTCCAGGTCATAATAAATCAGCTCCCACAAAGCTAATTCCTTCAGCTACTGGCTACCTCTCTCCACGATGGTCCACTTGCCTGGGTGACATATAATATCTTCCTTGAAGGGATACCTTTCCTTTACAGCTAACAAGTTGCCTCCAGAGGCTGAGCATTTGTGTCCTTTTTCCAGTCACCTTGTCAATATCCCCTTCCCTAGAAAGGGATCCCAGCTGCTTGGCTTCACTACCCTCTAATTCCAAGCTGCTGGCCCCATTATCCTAGCATTGGAGCAGCCAGGTAACAACGTGCTTGCCTGGACGACGGCTGAAATCTTTTTGCATATCTTGCAGCTCACCTAGGGATAAGGATCGGGTGATGATCTCCAGTTCTTCCGCCTGTTCCCTTCTTCACCCATGCGATCTATTTTCTTTGTGTATTTCGGGGTGACTGATACCGGCACGGGTTGGTTCTCTGGTTCAGTAGCCATGGTGCTCATCGCTGGGGCTGGAGTAGCCGCGGTGCTCGTTGCCAGGACTGGAATTGCATGCCTGCGTACACACTGATGTTTAACCCTAAGCAAGACATGGAATGTATTCAGAAGCAATGAAGCACCTAGCAACAGAAGCATGCTGGTTTGAGCATCCCAAAGGTATTAAAAATTCTGGAGAGCCATTGTAATTAGCCTGGAAGAGAAGGGGGAAGTGAAGGAAAGCATCTCCCCCACAGATTGGTTCTCCAAGAAAAGGTAAAAAGTGTAATTACTAATAGTTTCCACTCAATGGCTCCCGAAGAACGGGGATGGAGCCGCCCTGCTTGCCACTCTGGGCCACTAAGGAGGACCGGTGGCAGCACACGCAGTTTCAGCGTGTCATGAACCCGCACTGCAAGGTACTGCAAAATTATAATCTCGAGCCAGTTCCTAAGGATGATAAACAGCACAACAGGGAACGCATGCAGCAGGTAAGGTATTGCAAAATGCAGCCCCAAGAACAAGTGCAACAACTTGGAGAGCAAATCAGTCAACATTGTGACTCGTGACTATTAACCCAACACAATGAATGCTTATAACAAATTTGATCTAACGTGCTCTGGTCAGATTTGTCGGTATCTCAGCCCATCTGATTCCTGTCTAATTATGTAGTATCTTCTTGCTTCCCCCCAGCCTTTCCCAGCTTTTCCCAGCTTCCTGCACCCATTCTCCCCAAGGTTGTGACCCCTCTGCACAGTCCCCAGACCCAAGACCCCTTTGCACCTCCATACCATGGCCCCCTTGCAACCCTTCCCAGACCCATGGCCCGTTTGCACCTCCTTAGAGCCCGTACCATTCTCCCCCACCACCATGGCCCCTTTATATCCCCCATCCATCAAGAAAACACCACAACATCTGCCCTACCC
>VFFE01007188.1:27327-40892 GCA_008921705.1 Burhinus oedicnemus
ATCTACTCTCTTCTCTTCTCTTCTCTCCTCTCCTCTTCTCTTCTCTTCTCTTCTCTTCTCTTCTCTTCTCTTCTCTTCTCTTCTCTTCTCTTCTCTTCTCTTCTCTTCTCTTCTCTTCTCTTCTCTTCTCTTCTCTTCTCTTCTCTTCTCTTCTCTTCTCTTCTCTTCTCTTCTCTTCTCTTCTCTTCTCTTCTCTTCTCTTCTCTTCTCTTTTTATAGTAGTGTAGAAAAGGAATATTTATGACGTTTTTAGATGCATTTTGGTCTTGGAATGTAGGTAATTGGAAGTACATACTTTATGCTACTGTTTTGAGGATAGTCTTTTTCTGAATCTGCCATAAATAAGCTTCTAAATCAAATAATGCAGAATGCCCTTAGTGTAAATGAGAATCTGTGGCTTTCATAATCATGTAGGACTAGCCATTAAGTAGGAATTTTAAAAGCATCAGTGGCCTCAGTCCTTAAGTTCAAAACAGGTATTATTGTTAGATGAGAAATCTCATTTAGGTTTTATTTATGGCATTTATACTTTCAATGATATACCACTCTTGGAAAAATTACATTTAATTTGCTCAACATTAGTTATACACAAACTTTATAGTTACACTTCAGGAATGTTTAAAAGTGTGTGTGTATATATATGTGTGTGTGTATATATTTTATATTTAACATTCATTCTTGTTAGATGAGAAAAATAAATGTAATTTTTCTACGGGAAGTATCTGCACAATGATATTAAAGGAACATTGAAAAATGGAGACAGCTTTCTTAGAAGAATGGTTTTGATAAGTATTAATGCTAGAAATGCACCATTAGTTTTCAACTATTCCTAACTGATTCACAGTTTAATAGTTTATATCTTAAATATCTCAACATATGAAGGAAATCTGTAAAAATCTTTGTTTATTTTGTTTTCTCTTGTTAGCTATCCTTCTGTGGAAAAATTTTGAAGAGTCTAGACATTTCTGAAAACAAACAAGCAAAAAAAGGTTTGTTGTAATAGCCTCTCCTGTCAGCTTTCTATTTATTTTTGTCTCCAGGTTTGGGGTTTTTTTGATAATAAATGTTTTACATGAAAAGACTGACTTGTTCAAGGGAAAAGATGAGACTTGTCTAATAGATCAGCTCTTCAGAAATGATGAACTATTAGAAAGGCTAAAAATTCAAGATCTGCAGGTAAGATGTTTGTCAACTGTTCAGTATGTATTTGCTTAATCTTTGATAGGATTTGTTTTTAAGACTGAAATTATTTAACAAAAAGTAATAGTAACTCAGCAGAAGCTATTGCTGTATTCTGTGACTTATGTGTGTGTATATATATATATATTTCCATAAAATAACTGGAATCAAACTGGTTGCATCACATGACACTATACCAGAAGATATCATTAAGAAAGGTGAAAATCTGATTCAGAAACAGTGATACAGCAGCAATGAATGTGTGCTTTTTCATGGGTAGTTTTGCAGTTAATTATTGATAAATTTTTGCTCATCTTCATTTTGTAGCTAAAGACCGATACGATTCCACAAAAAATTATCAAAACCGCAGGGAAGACATATTGCTGTTGTGAACATAAAGGAGTGTTCAAACCTGGGCTCAGAGATAAGGAACCAAAGGCAGCTACTCAGACTTATGAGTCTTTAAAATAAGCAAAGATGTATTTGTTCAAGCACAAATCCTCTAAGTGTCTGCACTTCTAATGGCTAATGTAAACCTCTGAGTGGATTTCAAAGCAGCACACTGAAGCATAGGGGACTGTAGGTGGCACCTGGCTTGAATTCATTACAACTGAAAACCATTCACTGGAGTTTAGAAAAGAAAGTGCACTCTCAATTTGTTAGTATGATGATTCCCGAAATCTTCTCATGTCAAAGCACATGTTAATCTAGAGTCAATAAAATATTGCCTTTGTGCTTGTTTTTTCTTTTCCTACGTTCCCTTCTTTTGTCTCCCTTTCTCTCTTTCTGGATTCCTTCTCTTTCCACCATAGTCTTTTCCTCTCTCTTTTGTAACGTTGTCAGTGAGACTTTCAAAAGGTCATACTAACTTGTTTTCTTCTAGGTTGAGCTGTTGGTTTCAGCAGCACCATTTGACAGCAAATGTCTGAATTATTCACAACTGTACAGACATCTATTGGAGGTGCCCAGTTGAGCAATACAGTCCCTGTAGGTCTTGATTCTGAAAAGCAGAAATAATTAGGCAGAGAGTGTTTCTCAGCTTTAATGACCTAGAACATTTTTTTCAAGACTCTGCAGGCCTTATTGACTCTGCTCAGTCTCCTCTGGGGCTTCCCACCACCCTGCCCATGGCCCAGGACCCCATTTCAGCTCAGTCCAGAGCCCTCAGTCCCTGCCCCATTGACACCACTGTAGTCCCAGTCTCCAGCTCCTCACACCCCTGCCCTGCCTGGCCATGGGCCCCGCTGAGCCCGTGTTATCACCACATTGTAATGAACCCATTATTTCTATGCGTCACAAAAGTGTAGCAATACTTTTCAGGATGCTTGCTGCTTTGTCTAATAACACCTCTAGTACATCAGTTGTTCAGGGTTACCAGACAGTCAGATACCTTTCTTAACTCAAGAATATAACAACTTCATTTCATAGAGGTATTTTTACAAACTTTGCTTCTTCCCAAAAACTTTTGAATAGCAATCCTGCTTTGCAAGTATTATAATTAACCATATAGCAAACTATATATCTTAGGGGGAAAACCCCCCACACACTAAAGATATGCCCCAAACAGTTTCATTCTACACATTACTTCCTCTCATTCCAAATTTTCTCACTGATTGTCTTCTGTTTCTAAGTATGTGTCTATTTCTTTTATTTAGTACCAACTTTTTAAAATAGGACACCCTTCTGAGATCCTAAGCATTTGGATATCAAAAAATTTATACCAAGGGTATTACCTTAACTGACCACTGTTTTCATCTCCAAGGTATAATTAACCTGACAAAATCCTCACATATAAATCAGAACACAGGAATAATCCTTAAATAGGTCAGAGAAATGTCTCTGTATTATCTAAAAAGGGCACAGTGATTAATAACCTCAGATTACATAAAAAGAAAGTCACCTTGAATGTCTATAAATTATATTAAATAAAATCGAGTTCTGGATGCACTGAAAACAACTCATAAGCAGGCTTTTTAATTATGATGTAACGTCCGCTGGCAGCTGTGAATGAGCATGCTCCCTTTAACAATTTCAAATGCTATTTGAAGTACTGCCCTCAGAGTATATGGTTAAAAGTTAACCCTGTATGAATTACAAAGGCATTGGTAATAATCAGTTTTCCCTGTAGTTCTTTATACCCAAAAACTTAGCATAATCTGCTTGAAACAAATCTATCTTTAGAGAATGATAGTTTCCTGCATTGCACTTAAAAATTATAAGTAGGATATATAAATCCCGAGCCTTGCAATCTATGTATGTCCATTTATGCAATTCTTTGTTCTTTTCTGTCATGGCTAATGCAATAATTTATTAGTAGTAATAAAATCCAATGAAGTTGTCAGTAGAATGTTGCTGTTTATTATGGTAGGTTACAAGCTTAATTTTTTTATGGTTTTTATGTCTAAACTAAAGCTGTAAAAAAATTGTTCTATAAGACTTGGAGCTCAATGTTTGTTATTTTTAAAATGCTAGAGTGCACATTTAAAATACTTTCAGTTAGTTCCATGAAAAAAACCCAAAATATATAAACCTACTCTCTCTTATTTGGGTGCATAAGTACAAACCTGAAAATCTAAAAAAAGCAAACCCCACTTCAGTATTTGCATTCGTCTAGGGGCATGTGAAATCCATAGATGCCTTATTAAAGCTCTAATTTGGTCTAGGAACACTATGAGTATGAAGGACATTCCTCCTCTTTCCTTCTTCTTTTCTGTGTACTCACCTCTAATCAAGTAACTGCTGTATGCATTTTGTCCTGTACAACCTGTTCCCTGATACGCAATATTTAAAAGCCAGGATCAGATTTATGACATTTCTATTTTAAATGTTTTGTAAATCCTAACCACAATGAAGTAGGAGTTCACAGGTGTAAGTAAAAGAGAAAGTGGAGGAGCCACCTTATGAACTAAGGATGTTTGGTGTCTTCTGAAAATGAACAAGAGGATCAGGAAAACTAGGCAAGACAAAAACAGTCTTTTAAACTAAAGATTTAGAAATTGGTGTAGGGTTTATTTCAAGAATTAGAAAGCTACATTTAGGTGTCCAGAAGGAGAGTTGTCTCCTTTTGGTCTTGAATCATGTTGTCAAGCTCCCCAAAATGATGTCTTTGGTTTTCTATGGCATCTAAAATTGCACTAAATGCCTAATAACCGAATCTCCACTAATTACAAAGAGAACTGTCATGTCTGACACTATTTGCGGATAAAAGCATGTCAGATGTAGTAGATGAACCTTAGTTTCTGTATCTACACACAAAAAATGAAATTCAACTGTATCAGTCTCGGTCTGAATCCTGCCTTAAAAGTTTTTGTTTGTTTTTGCTTTCATTTTTTTTATTTTTTTATTTTACTAACAGCTAATTAACAAGTTCAAATATGATGGTCCTTACTTAAGAAATTAGTTGCTGCTGAATTCAAGACTTATCTCTTGCTGAATCAATACATTAAATATTCCTCCTCATCTGTTTCTGAATGGTTTTGATTTAATTGTCTTGTCTATGTCTAAACAAATTAGAGTGTACAGAAAGTAAAGTCAGAAAATGTGTTTTATCTTTCCTTTTACCCCCAAGTTGTATCACTAGGGTACTATACCCAAGAAACAGATGTTTTCTTCCTGAGTGACTGTAGCTTGAAAAATCTGTGAGACCATACTACAATGAGGAATGCAAGCATAAAATGCAGGCATGAAAATATTTGACCTAAATTTTGGCCTACATAATTGACACTAGGTCAGTTTCAAAAATAGAAGCTCAGTAGTAACTTTCCATCTGTAAATAGGTAGCTGACTGATTTTCACAAGTACTGAGCATCTTCCCTGTTTACCTGGGTTTTCCTACTAAAAGGATGTATGATTCTTCTGCCCCAAATAAGGTACCTTCAAGTACCTCAAAGCCTGAGCTAGTCACTCAAAATTCTTATTATAATCTGTGGAGAGAAATACATACATTCAAAAGGAAATTCATTCAATCATATGACAAGCAATACTAGATGGATCAGATTGTTATCTATAAGTAGCTATTTCCCTCTTTTGCAATAAAACCATCCTTAAATAACTTTACCAGATTCAGAAGTCACCCTTTTAGATGTATAAAGCTAGTGTTAGTGTTAAATCTGAATTCAAGGATCCTATTTTTAATGACATCTTACTGTATTCATAATAATTAATATTAATCTGTTAATATTGCTGCTCCGAAGCAACTTAAATCAAGCAGCTTAATGCTATATTCATCTAGCTCAATGAAAATCTCAAGCTGATCTTTTTACTTGGATTTTTACTGAGATAGAATTTTGGAAATCTTTGCACTGAACTTATCCTAAAATGTATAATTAAAAAGTTTTAAATAAATAATTCTCATTTATGAACTGCAAAACACAAAGGCAAGGAAAGGGAATATTTGATTCTTCAGTACTAAAAAGTGTGAAGAAAATCAAATTATAGCATAGAGTCTTGTTGCAGGACTGAATTGAAATCTGACTGGACAAATAAAGAGATTTCAAAGGATTATTACAGAAGATTTTATGAACAGATGAAGGAAATATTTCTATAAGCAGCTAGTATACAGAATTTCAGATGAGTGGAATTATACATGCAACATTAATAGAACCTGTGTTGCTATGTAACCACCATACTGTTGGACAACAACTGTCTTTTTTTTTTAAGATTAACTCTTTTTTTTTTTCTTTTGTAAATAGAACAGATAGCACTCTATATAAAAATATGTGTGGGAGTGACTGAAGATATAAAATCAATGCTACACACTTTGCTAATTGGGGAAAGGGAACATTAAAAGAAAATCCACACTGGAATATGGAGATACAAGCTACATCACATTTTGGCTCAAGTAGATCACTGCCCGTCAATGAAATGATATTCCATGTTTTATATTTCAGCAAAGAAAAAAAAAAAATACTATGCATTGGTCATTCTATTTTTAAAAGAAATTTGATTGGATAGCTGAACGACAAGCCAGACCTGCTCATGTAGTTCTCAGTCTTTCAGCCAAGTAATATCTATATAATTCTTTTTTACTATTTTCCAGAGATTTCTTAATAATTTTTGCTACTGGTGAACTTTCTCCCCTTTCTCTACAATCCCACTTTTGTTTTAGTAATATGATGATCAGAATCAAATCAATATTATGGATATTGAATATTCTTCTGCATATATACCTCATTGAATTTAGTGATGTTCCTTGCTGTGTAGCATCCTATATGAATATCAAAACAAGCTCTTTAGTATTTCTGGGCAATTTATGAAAATGGCTAATGAAATTGTACTTAAAACTATAGCACTTCATCACACACCTTCTAGTTATCTTTTATCTAATATATTGTTTATGGTTGTTTTCCCTTGAATTCAGATTTTGTTTTGCAATAGTATAAATGAATATTTTTTTCAGAAATACAGAACTTCAAACTACATATACTGAGACACTTTCTCATCAGTATCTGTAATAACAGAAAAATGAAAAATTAAAACTTTACTATTTTATGGGTATGCTAGCTTCTTTTGTAGTTAGAGACAAAGATAATAGACGTTGTAGATTAATATCCAACTTTTCTTAAAATCGAAAATGGGATGCATACTCTCACAAGCCAAATGACAATGAAGTTCAATTAGAATGATGGGTGTGCAATAGATTACCAAGAAAATTATAGTATAGATCTGTTACTCATATGTTGCATTGAGAGTAAAAACGTGCTTGGAATGGAATGTATGAATGCATTTACTATTCAAATGTGAGAATAAAATAATTCTGAAATAATTTTGAAATGCTAAAAAGTCAGAAAGGCCAAAACCGTTGCTTACTGTTTGGTTCAGTAACTAGATGAAACCAGTTACAGGTTTTTATAAATGCTGCACTAAAAGTAGAAGACAGGGAATCAAAGTATGTTGGCAACTGGCCTATTTTTCTTAGATTATTCATAGTTTCCAAAAAATTAACAGGTCCTAAGAAATAGCTAGTTATGATGGAAGTCATGCAGAGTCCTTTTCATGGTACTTTGCTTCACAGAGTAGTTTCAGCCTAAGTGAAAAAAAAAGTATTTTATGTCTAAATAATATTAGGAAAAAAACCCACCCCAGATTCTGTGTTATCTGTCTTAAATACAACAACATATTTGGTAAAGATGGCCACTTAAATGCTATGAACCTTATATTTGCAGATTTTCAAGTTTATTGTTTAAAAAGTATCATTTGTGACAGAGGCTGTTTTATTTTATCATGCCTTTATATTATGCTTTTGTATTTCCATCAAGTTATATTTTAGATCAACACAGGCTGTTCTAAATCCTTTTGGAACTAACTCTGAACAATTTAATAGACATTACTTTTTACTGATATTTTGTGTTTGTAGATTGCATTTGTGTAGCATGAACGGTGTGAAAAAATTTGACATATTCACTTGCATACAGGAAAAAACAATCCAATGAAGCTATCTATCACATTTAACATTGACATTTATAAATTTTTGCAGGTTTTCTGAAAATTTTATCAGAAATATAAGGGATTGGTTTTGTCACAGGAAAAATGGGTGTGTTTCAGTTTACAGCATAATAAGATATATCTTATTGCAAACCAGATCATAGCATATGTTAAATTTGATCTTGAAATAATTCTGAGTGATTCAAGTTTCTTTTAGGAGTCCACTCAGTTGTGACAATACTCAATGCAAAAGATAATAAAACTGTCAAAATAAAAATATTATAAGACACTGTAAGTCAAACAAATACATACAGGATTCCTGTATAGTTTCTGATTCAGAGAATCATTAACTTTTAATTTTAAATGACAGCTAACTTAAAATAAATATGAAAGCACCATGTAAAAAAAAAACAAAAACAAAGACAAAAAAACACACCTGCAAAATATGTTTATATAAATTCTTGTAACCTCTTTCATTACCCTTTAAGAAAGAAGGAAACAGGAATGAAGTCAAGAAAGAAGAAGAATACAGGTAAGCATGCATATGTACATATGTACAGAAATACAAGCTGGTTTGGGGTCTTCTGGGGGCTTTTTTCATGCATGTGTAGTAAGAAGCCATGCAGTTTTAAAGGCTTTATTTTTGTAAGCATATATATTTTTCTCCACACCGGCTGAGTTGTTTAAAAAAAAGAAAAAAAAAAGAAAATAAAAGTAAAGACTGCAACAAGGCAGGTTATTTTAAGGTAAAAAATAGTAATAGATGAATGTGGGGACAGACGGAAGAAAACAGAACTTTGTAGATGAGGACAAAACATTCAATCTTTCTGCCAAAAAGTATGACCTCCTTTTGAAACATCTGTTTATAGAAAGAGAACTAAATGTTCTGAGCAGTCTGACATTTTGAAAGTGAATATTTACTATTAATAAACCAGACCTATCAAAGAGAATAATTTAGTGGAAGAAGAGAAGAATCAGAAAAACTAGTAAGCAAGAGTTAATGATTATAGACCAAAAAACTAGTTTCACACTTACATTGGTGTACGGGGCACTCCAATAAAACAGAAGAATGGTGAGGAGGAGTAGATCATGTTCACTGATTCACTCAGTGCTCTAGCGAAATGTTCACAGCTGGATGTCCCACCGCTTGAGGTCTTGGCAAGCATACAAAGACAGATAATATTGCTATGTACAGATGTAGGTATTAAGTATAAAATAGCTCATATTTAGTGCCTTTATTTGGCACATACATAAATCACTTCACTGACAAGTCATTGTATGCTTATGCTAGAGATAATGCAATCGCTCTTTAGGAAAACACTTTAGAAATTTGTAGCCACTGAAGACTTAATCACCCGTAGATGACCTCCCAGGCCTGGATCTTCCCTGCTGCCTCCATGCAGGGTGATCCCAGGGCTTCCCCCAGCTGTAGGATTTGTGAGTATGCAGAATAAAAAGAACATTAATCTCAGCATTGTTCATTTCTGAATGCAAATCCATTCCTGATATTTCACACAACTAGTGAGAATGGGGAATAAAAAGCCACAGTAATTCAGCCTCTAGAGAAAGTAAAATGACAAGATTTTCAGAGTGCTTATTTTGAAGTACAGAATGCAAAGAAGTAAAGAAAAAGTTAACATTGATTTTTTTTCTGAATGAATCATAGGGTGAATTCTCAGACTGTATATG
Organism: Burhinus oedicnemus; assembly: GCA_008921705.1. Taxonomy (NCBI): domain Eukaryota; kingdom Metazoa; phylum Chordata; class Aves; order Charadriiformes; family Burhinidae; genus Burhinus; species Burhinus oedicnemus. The sequence goes on from VFFE01007188.1 coordinate 36,619, forward strand.
AGTAGCTACCTGATGAGAACTTGGGTTACCTACCTGGGGAAGCTGAAGAACATTCATGTGATGATGCTACCGAATCTGAAAAGTATGAAAATGTATAAAACAGAAACAAGCTGAATGAGGCAGAAGACACTTTGTAGCATCATCCATAAAGATATACAAGTGAAGTGGATGCCCCACGTTGGTGCTGAAGAAGTGGAAGAGAAAATCTGTAGGGCATACTAACAAGAAAGAAGAAGAAAAATAAGGGAAAGCACCCAAAGCATTACTGATAAAATACAAAAGTCAAGGAAATGTCCGTTACAAGTTCTCCCAGAGAAGAAGAAACAACAGAAAGATTAATTATACAGGAATTTTGATTGGGCAAGAAGGTTGTCGTGGCTAGACTAAGGGGCAGTTTCAGTGAAATGAAAACCTGCTTATGTGGGAGACAATCTGGTGCTACAGTCTGTCTTCCAGTGCTGCTCAACAGAGTATAACTCTGGGAAGGCGACAAGGAGATATGAGCAATGATAGAAAACAATTTAAATGGTTTAATAAACCAGAATAATTTTGCAGTGATTACACTGGGTCAATTTTTATTGTCTACTGCAAAGCAGAGAAGGTGTATGGTTTATGTAATGTACATACTTTATCAAAATGGGGAAGACATATCTAAGAAAATGAAACGAAGATGGTAAGTGTAGCAGAAAAATTACAGTTGTGACACATTTTCCTTAATTAAACAGCAGAGGCAGCTGCTAAAGGCAGCTTTAGAAATATTTTGAAAACTTTTGAACAAAATTTTATTTGAACAATTATGTAATGAAATGTGTTTTATCATGCACTTCAAAAGTATGATTTTGTAACGTAACTGACACCAGTTTTGTGTCCAAAATAAAAGATTCTGAAGTATCTTGATTTATATCAGACACAGTAGATTGGTAGCTTGTCATTTGTTACTGTATGGTACTGATAACAGCTATATTGTCCCCATAGTTTGGAATGTTTCACCCTTTTGATCTATTATTTAGCAAAATACAATTTTCTAATTTCCAATTAAAATTCTGATGGTGATTTCTGAGTTCATCCATATTTCACATGATTTCAGCGTGGTAAAGATTTCTTTTTAATGATATCATAATTTGTAGCACATTCAGTTCAGATAATGGGTATGCAGTATAAAACCTCAGATTCACCAGAAGAAAATACTAGTAAACAATAGCTGTGTGTTTTGCTAATGAATAACACATCAAGAGGAATTTTTTTAGTACGCTTACATTTTATACTTTTGTATACTTATTTTTATGTATATATACATCTAAGTATGCAATACACTTGCTGTGGAATACATTTATGATTCATATTTTTACCTGAATTTTACTAATAATTTGTTCCTGACAGGTATACTTAGAGCTCTTTGAAGCACTAGTAGTTCCACCTATGAAAATAGTTGGTGAGTATCTGAAAATTAAATTGGTTTTGTTTGTTAAAAGGTACATTGAATTGCCTTAAAGAATTATTGCTGATCATTTTAAGGTATTGGAGATTCTGGCATAGGAGAAAAAGCTGAGAGTGCTGGAATTTTTCTGGATGGAGAAGAGAAGGCTTGGAGGAACTTAACAGTGTGTATAAATACCTGGTGGGGGGAAGTTAAGAAAACATAACCAGACTCTTCTCATTTGTATCCAGTGAAAAGATAGGAGGGGAAGGGCACAAACTAAAATACAAGAAATTCTGTTTAAGCATTTAAGAAAAAATCTTCTTCATTTTGACAGTGGTCAAGCGCTGGGGGAGCTTTTCCACAGAGGATGTGGAGCCTCCGGCCAGAACCTGACTGGACACAGTACATGGCACCTTGCTCTAGCTGACCCTGCTTTGAGCTGGGAGGCTGGACAAGCTGATTTTCAGACGTCCCTTCCAATCTCAAATATTCTGTGATATTGTGTTTTGGGTTTGTTTTGTTTGGGTTGTCTTTTTTCTTCTTTTTAGTATTATACACTTAGCATGAAATATTTGTTTTGAACTTGCATTTTTGTCCATATAGAAATATAGGAAATAAAGATCTGATCTAAATAAAGTCTAAAAAGTTAAACAAGATGTCTACTGACATAAAATAGTTTTAATTAAGGTTTCACTAAGTATTATGAAGCCATCCTACATACAGAACAGAATCAGAACAAATGATTAAGTAAAATATTCTAGAAATAAATTAACAGTCCTTTCCTCCTAATGTATTGGAGCTTCATAAATATTTACTTTTTGTAATTGTTTTCACAAAAAAGTAAAAGACGGGTCACAGCTGAGCCTGTGTTATTAAAAGGAAACATGGAAATTTTTGCTAGGTTTATTCTGTTGCTCTATGGAGGAGACGTAGATTTGTCATCACAGCTTGTACAACACAGTTTTGTTCACACTTATTGCGATTAGTTTGAGCTAGTTTTAATTAATGACTGTTGTGCTGCATAATACAGTATTTCAACTGAACAAACAATTAAAGCAGAGATGAGTGTAGTTTGCTCGAATAGCAAAATGTTGCTCACTAGGAGAAAACAGAGCTTCAGTGACTTCAGCTCCCAAAAATGAGTGTTTTGAGTAAGATTAAGTAGCCTTTATTCATTCCATAATTTATTTATGTAAACAATTCTCTTGAAATAAATTAAGCAACTAGGGATTTCCAGCTTTTCCTTAGGAAAGCTGCTCTCAGGGAAACAATTGCAGAACCACCCTGTCACAACACGTTTCTGCAGAACAGGTTATTTACCATAGCTAATAACCAAATGGAGAGAAATTGACACAAAACTGTTTTCTCATTTCACTTTTTCTCTGACTGGTCTGAAAAGTTTGGTAAAACGTGGGAAACAGTGAGATACAGAAATAATGCTTTACTCATGGTTTAACTATTTCACAGAGGGATTAATTGCAACTACGAAGAGGTTTATACAACATATCTTTTGATGACTATAAATAAATATTGTTTGGAATTTTTCGCCTTAGGCTCTTTTCCTAGGCAATGTGTTTTTTGCCACAGTGTACTAGACTTCTTATCCATAGATGCATCAACCTTGGTTACTGAAGCTGTGAAGGTAGCAATAATAATTCCTTGTAACTTGGTATTCATTCTCCATTTTTACAGCACACTATATTTACTGTTGAACAAGTAAGAAACATCAGAACTTTTTTTTGCAAACACACCTAAGATATGAAAGGTCTGTGCTGTTTCAGGTTGGTCAAGCAGGAAATACAGACTACTCTCAAGAGTGGGAATTTTGTATTCCTGCTGATACTGCAAGTTGTCTTCCCTCTGCAGCTCTGCTGAAGATTTCAACATCTTTTGCAGTACAGATTAAGTAACTACAGAGTATATAGAACTGTTGTAGCTTTCATGTTTAATCTCCGTCTATAGTGCTACAGCTAATATTCACAGTCATTGAAGAGAAGACCTATGACTAAAGTGAAACAACAAATTGAAAAGATCTGCTGACTTTAACAGATCACCATAAGAAAAACATCCCGACCTCCTCATCTGCATAAATAAGCTCATGTAGACAATGCGTTTCTGACACACATTCATATAAAGAATTATTTATTTCTGTGAAAAATCTGTGAAGTAGTTCTTGACCTGTAGGTAGCTAGATACTCCCCTAATTCCTTCTTAGTTCTAGTTATTAATTAAATTAAAAGATAGATAAAATTGTCTTAGATTTTTATTTTTAATATTCACCTTGATGTTTCCATTTAAAGCACTATGTTTTTCCTGTCATATATAATGAGATCACCAGTGACAGAGTAGTTATTCATGAGATAATTTTTGTAATTAAATATAGTCTTTGCACTAAATATGTGCAGATTTGTTGTACAGCATCTTAACTTTGAGATGTCTGAGTAGCAGTCTATAAAAAATTGAGTTTGGGATGATCTTCTTAAGAAGATAAAAAGAGACCATGCCTGAATTGTATCTTGTATCATATGCAGTCACTTAAAGAGAGACTTGATGGCATAGTTGGTATAGAACATTAGCATTCCGGTTTAGTAGACTTTCAAATCCATTTTGCACTGAAGGGAGTTACTATATCCACTACTGAGCAAAAGAAAATGAAAGCCTAAATTTAAATACAGAGGTAATTGGGATTAAATTACTTTTTTTTTCTTTTTAAGAAAACATGTCTGAGATATCTTGCCTTATAAGCAAAAAAAGAATACACTCATAACATGAATGAAGAAAGAAAATTATCAAAGTAAAATTTTAGGTTCTGTTAAAGTTCTTCTTTCCCCTAAGAATCTGAGCTCTTAAACAA
>VFFE01007188.1:40912-114715 GCA_008921705.1 Burhinus oedicnemus
CAAAAAAAAAAAAAAAAAAAAAAAAAAAAGAAAAAAGAAACAAGAAACCAAACACCAAACAAAAGAAAACGAAAAAAAAACCCTACAATCCAACACCCCCCGAAACCCAAACCAACTGAAAAAAACCAAAACAAACACAACAAACACAAAAAATTGGAAGCTAAAGAGTCCACTTTGACTACACAAATATCTTCATTAATACTACTTTGTAGTAACGAGCTGAGGAAATTACCAAACTGTTTCGTTTGTTTGCTTTTTATGAATAAAAAGTGAGAAGGCTACGTGGATGGTAAATATTACTGAGATAGAAAGGAGAAAACATGTGCTGAGATTTTAAACTGCTAGATAATCCCATTTTGGAGAAGGAAATTGAATAACTACGGGGCATATAGGTAAAGATTTTCTAACACTTAAACAGCCTTAAGGCATCTAGAAAAATACTTTCACTGAATTTCTAACACTTCCCCTACTTTCTTTTTAACTCCAGTACTTCTGATATGTCTCCACTCAACATCCTGCTTATATCAGCATTCTCTCTGTATTGTGGCATAAGAGCTCAAAATAATGTTGAAGACAAGTGTCATTAATATCATAGAAGAAGTGGACATCTATAAGATTAATGTGTAAATTACATCTAAAAGAAATTTTTACATGTGGTAATACGGAGTGTATCAAAGGTGGTTGAAACTAAGTTGTACATAAAATTTTCTCTATCAGATTAACGTATTTTCCAGACAAAATAAATACATTGGATTAAACCTTGTTTGCTTCAAGATAAGTAAACCAAGGGGACCAAAAGAGGTACTACAGGAAAGTTGCTAGACAAGTTTCTCAATTATTTGTCTGTAGATTGATTTAATGTGGTATTTCTATTAACAGAGTTGGCATTAAAAACAATCCTTTCCTGATCACAATGGGTGGAGAGGATCACCGTTGCATAGGATGCCCAGGGTATCTTATAAGAAGAACAAATGGTCTTGGCAATTGGAGTCATAGTAATAAGGTGAAATCCCAAAAGATTAGCAAAATCTATGAATTAAAAATAAATACATAAATAAATAATGGAAAGCTCTGTTCCAAAGTAGAAAACCACTTGGTTGAAAATGACACCAAATGGATGAATTATTTGCTCATCATAAAAATACATATTTTTATAGTAATATATTAATCAATAGTAAAAGTTGGAAATATTGATTACTATGTAGCTGTAACTTATTGAGAAAGGAATATGTTTTTGATCACCAATTTTCAGAAAAGATGGATTTGCACAGATGCAAGAGAGCTACTGTTGTGTTCAGGACAGAAAACTGTGTTAATATGTTTGACTGAGGAAAGTGATGTCAGGGAGAATTTACAGACTCTCTTTTCATCTGTGGAAAGCCTTTGGAAAGTCTCTGGAAAAGCTTTTTTAGTTAAGGAAGTGCTTTTTAAATTAAGAGAAAATACTTCTTAGAAAAAAAAAGATATATTTTGGCCATTGATACATTAGGTTGAAAATGCATCTCTAAACAGAAGAATTCTATTCTAGAGAAGTTTCACAGAGTAGTTGTGTTTTAAAATAAACATCAGCAAATTTATGAAAATTATTTTGTGATGTGGACATAATTAAAACATTCCTCATCTAAGTTGTTATACAGATTTTCTAGCTCCTTTCCCTTTCTGCTTTCCACTGACAGTGTTGAGATGTAAGAAACGTAACATGCACTTGGAATGGAAAAAGTTCCAAGCCAGGGAGAGAATTAGTTATCTTGGAATGGCAAAGCTGAAGCAAGCTAAAGCTGAAGAGAAAAAAACCCAAACATTTCAATGACTAATTACTACACAGCATCATAATAATTGAATAAAACCTTGTATCTGATCTCTTCGTTAGTATGTTGTAATTTATCCACAAATTTACCACTTGGTCTTTACTGTTTGGCTCATTCAAACCAAATGCTGTGTTTTGTGGGCAGACTGCCCTGTGTCTTGTAGACGCTACATATCCACTGTGTCTCCATGCAACAAACCAATCCTCGCAAAGTATTTTAAGAAATGAAAATAGTTATAGAACTCTCAAACTTGCTACCAAGTTGAGTGCACAAAAATGTAGGGAATGAAAGAACTCAAGGACAAGGTATTTAATATTATAATACTTCAAGGATGCTTTTAAAGAACAAAGAACTTCTTAAACTCAACTTTTCCACAATTTCAGCCAATTTCAAACAAGTACCCTTAGCATGAATCTATTTCTTTCCTCCATTTAGCTCTTTTCCAGAACAGCCTCCCATTGTCCTTGACTGCTGCCCATTAATCCTACTCTCTATAAATCTTAATTGCACACCACTTATAAGACTCAAAAAACCTGCTTAACTCTCTAGGAACTGGTACATAATATTTTTACCAAGTTCTTCACACAGTGAGAGGGAAATATAAATAAGGATGGGAGGAAAGTTCTTAAAGAGAGAAAGGAGGCAATGACTATTAGCAGAAAGGACAAAGATAAAATCTCACAATCAGTTGGGTATGTTTGTATGTGTATATTTACATTTGCATATTATTATTTTTGTGAGGGTAATATTCCAAAATGCTTTGGCTTAAATCTTGGCTTGGTTCTACTGAGCATTATGCACATAACTGATATCAGAACACATACTGACACTTGAGAGGACTGAAGTGATTTGCTTATATTGACCACTATGACAGTTGTCACATTTCATGCATGCCTAGTAAAGAAGAGTACACAGGCCTCTCAAATCTCATGGTCTTTCACTAAACTGTTTCCTCTTTGTATGCTATACAAAGAATTATGATTATTATAGTCCATAGACAAGAATGTATATGCAATATTATCACTAAATGATCACACAGTTTTTATTTCATATTGTATCTTTCTTGCACTGAAATTCACACCTACCACATCCTTCTTCTCTCTGTGAAAGAATGCTACTTTTTGTAAGTATAAAATACATACACTGTCATTGCCATAGTGCTTATGCCAATGAATCACACAATCTGCAAAAGCTGTGTCTTTGACTTGTGAAGACAATTCTTCCAAGACATCTCCAAAAATATATTATGGTTAGCTATATTTTAGAGAGAAGGTATGCAGCCCATACATGCTATACGTATGAAGTTGCAAAACAAACAAACAAACAAAAAAATCTGAAAATAAAACACTGCTAAGGCAAAGAAAAGCAATCACATATTTTCTAAGCTACTTCCGCTTGCCTGGAGGACTCTTCTTAACACAACATTGTGGAACACAAACTAAGTTCTTTAACCCCAGACTGTGTCTTATACGTAGTTAACATTTATATTTTTTCTATGCAGTTATTTTTAAGCATGTGGGAGCAAGAACTTTCTCCCCACCCTGGAAATAAACCTAAAGCATCAAACACAATAGGGCTCCAACTCATTTAAGTTCTGTGGAGACTATTGCAATTCTATTTGCAGTCAGTATTGATAACACCTAAATAGCATTTCCAGTTCATCTGACAGCTCTCTAACAGATTAAGACTGCATCTTATACAACACCTCTGTATACTATTCAGCATGAAGGCCCCACAGGTTATGTATACCAAACAATGTTCTGAATATCCTACTGCTCACTTGTGCTTGTGCCAATAAACAGACACTTAATGAAGCAAACCTGAAAGTCACAAAGCTGTCCCAAATGACTTCTTTTACCTCCTTCAATATTATAGAGAACCACAGAGGAAAGCAAAAACTAAAATCTATATAGAATTTATGCAGAGACATACCAAACCTGCAGGGTGCTGATATTGCCACCTTAAATCCTGTCTGTTTCTTTCACAATTGGATAAAAGATGAGAATACGTAAAAAGACTATTTTACATCAGCAGTCCACAGACAGTACAGCTTGGCTGAGCCCAGGCAGTTGGCCACTGGATGCTGCTGTTGCCTCAGAGAAAAGTAGCAGTAAATTCATTAAACTGGCTGCTGATCCTACAATTTAGGAAGACAAAAAAGTTCAGAACTAGCTTTTTCAGGACTTTTGCTTGTTTATAATTACCTTAATCTTGTAGTGCCAGATGCTGCACGCTAGGTTTTGAAAGCATGTAGTTTGTCTGTGCTAAAGGAAGATCTTTTATCAGCCATGATTTTTTCCAACTACTAATACTATGTCACCTTTGACTTTCTACTGGTTTTAATACCTTTTATTGAGGAAGGTGATATTTATTCCTTAAGGTACATACACAAAAAAAAGAGGAAAAAAAATCACAACTTTTGTTTTTTTAAAATCAGTCATGTCTCATAGTCAAAGCATAAATGCTCTATTTTAAATTTTTTTTCTGCCCTTATTTCCCTTGTTTCTACTGTGGTAAATGTTAGTTTAGTATCTATTAAGATGAATTACAAATGGAACATGTAGGTGCTGTGTGATAGAACATTAAAACATCTATTTTTGTGGTATGACTCTATCACTATCTGAGACATGTACGAATACTGAGATATATGATTGAATTTGATGTGATCAAGCTGTCTGCTTTTCCCTTTATTGTAATATTTCAATGCTATGTTACTACGTAATGTACTTATGACCCTTGCTATCATAATTTATCAAAATGTCTCTATTACACAATAACTAAAAAAGAATGTAATCAAGGATCCTAATTCTATCACACCAAAGTTAGAACAGCTCAAATATGTTAGATAACAAGCCTATACTTCAGTTATGGAAAAAAGAAGATTCTTTAGATATGCTAACAAAACCCATTGATCTTTTATATAAAAAACTTAATACTCCTATTAGTAGATGTTGATTCTGAAAAACAAAGGAGGAGGGGGATAGTTCTGCCTAGAAAAAGGCACATAAAGTAGAACACTGGGGAACTGGACTGCTGCCACATATATGTCCTTCTTTTCTACAAGTAGTTAACCTTTTTCAGTTAACGGTCAAATGGGTTAAATGCCTACAAATGCAATTCTCTCAGCAGGTCTTCTCTCCAAGTTTGGTCCCATCACCAAATCAAATTTGGTCAGTACCAGGTCACTGCCTTTGCTTGGACTGTCTCTTTTTGACATAGGTAACCAACGTGTTCTCTCTTACTTGCACTAAAATTAACTGAAAAACAGTCAAATCAAGCAGAGCCTTTGCCAAACATACCACAAGAAACAAAAAGGACAATTTCTGCAGAGAAAGAAAACATTGACCAAACTGAAATTGGTAGCAGTAGAAATGTAGGAATGGTAAATTTACTGTAGAATTCTCCCTTCTCCCTCTCAACAGTGCAAAGGATAAAAAGGATAACAATCTGGTTCAGTTCATGAGTAAATGTAACAATTTCTTAACCTCATATCTCATGATTGATGGAGCTTTAATTGGTATTTTAAGTAGCATTCAATCTAGAACAGACTGTGATTGATGAGAAGTCAATCAATCGATCAATCAATCAAATCTTGGTTGGAGACAAAGCACAAAAGAAAAGAAATGGACAGTTAAGATACTAATTTCCGATGAAGCCAAGAACTCTGTTAGATTTCATGGGAACCAACAAATTCTAAGAAAAGAAATTCCCACAGAGGTTTCTGGGTTTGGGATGGCATTGTGCAAGCATAGTACTAAAGAAAATGGAACTATATATCTGAATACTGTCTTTTCTCTGTTCTAGTTTGGGCAATATGCATTTCCTGAGAGGACTAGAAAAGCAATAGATGGTTCAGGGGATTAGAAAGATGGTGAGCTCTCTCTCCTTGTGTCTTCTCCTCTTTGTATCTCAGTAACAGAAACTTAAGCACCAGGGAGTGAGTTACACTTCTATCTCAGAACAAGTGTTAAGCAGGAACAAGAAAACCCTGTTAAGGACTAGAAGAAACCAATAGATCTCTTGAAATATGTATACGTACTAGAAAAGTCTACTCCTAAAGAAACTTCTTTTGAAGATAAAAGAGAGGGTTAAAGATAAAAACTGAGGAGAGGCAGGTAGTAAAGAGTTCCTGGCATCTGATCGCACTTGTCATTACTCAGACATGCCTCTCAGTTTTATTTGAATGACTAAAAAATAACAATATAAAACAGAAAACAAACCCCCCCCAGCTATTGAGTGAAAACCCTAAAAGAAAAATCACATATTTTTTTGTGAATGTTATCCACATACAGAGTTGAATTTGGGAAGAAACTAGTACCATTTTTCTTTTAAATGTAATAATCACTGTTTCTCAGGTGAAGAAGCAGTATGCACAGAAATCTGAATGCTTGACACAGGCCATCCCTGTCAACCTTAGGCTAAGTGGATTACACATTCCTTTTCAAACTCTATCAGCCAGGGAGCTGTGAAAATGAACAATATGATTACCAGGACCTGGAAGTTAAAACTATTGTACAGCTGTCAGTAAAGTTTTATCTATTATCACTTTTGATTCAAGTACACTTGCCATGTGTTTAACCCTGGCCTTCCTTAAAAAGAACACCCAAAAGTTTTAACACCTCATTGCCATATTGCAGATTCATTTATAATGAGAATTCTTTAAACTGGATTCATGTATTCTGCTGCATTACCATTACTGCTGGGAAAAACTGGCTTATCTTTTAGCTTTTTTTTCCTCAGTTAAAAGACAAAGTCATTCTTGTTTGATAAATGCTTTCATATGGACAAAGATTTTACTCCCTGGGTTTTTGCAGCAACACGAGAAAAAAAAATGTTACTTGGCTTTCCATGTGTGTGGCTGTCTTTTTCTTTAACATGTCTGAGAACCTTTTGAAATTTAGATAGCATGTAGACTTTAATACTGAATTCTTAATGTGTTAACTCTCCCTCATGTTATTTGGTTTGAATTAAGATTTTTTTACTTAGATTATGCCAATATCCAGAAAAATGTATGGAAGGAAGATGGAAAATTCTAAGAAGATTTTAAAATGAATTTAAGATTATTTTTTAACCTGTCTTCTTAAAGATATAATAAGCACAGAACTCATAAAGTTACAGAGACAAGTTTGGACATTTCCATGGATAGCACTAATACCAAAGAGATTCAACTACTCTGAAAGATTAGGGAAGAAAATAATTTAAGGCAGCTTTAAGGAAATTATGTGAAAAGTTCCAGAGATAATCTGAAACAGCAATTACAGATAGCAATTGTTCTATTGTTTGACAATAGAATAAGCTTCTTATTTCCTTCTTCATTCATACTGAATTGTTATTAATGTGTTCATTACCCAAGAATTTAGAGACCAATCGTCATTCCCAGGAAGAAAAGGTTGAAATGGGAGATTGTACAATAATAAGTAAACAACACCTCTGACAAACAGAAAAAGGAATCTAAACTAAGGTGAAATCTGAGAATAATAACATTTTTAAAATGTCCTTAGTGGCCATTCCCCAATTTTAGAATTACAAGGATGTTATTCCATGCAATTGCTAAAGTAGCGAGACAGTTAAAGACGGGGTATCATCTACTTTTAAAATCTTTTTTCACTGTTGGTTAGTGGAAAGAAATAACACGTGATTTAGAGTTACTTGATTAATAAAATTCTTGTAATAACTATACTTGGCTTTTGAAACACTCCCAAATTATTTTTCAAAACAATGCTTAAATAAGAACATTAACAGACCAAAGAATAGACTTTAAAAGCTTCAGGTTCCTTGTCAGAGCTCAGTAAGAACACATTTCTGCAGAAAGGCTTTAGATTACAATTACTCATTCTTAGGTTTCTCCACATGTAATATATATCTTTTTAATACTATCACTAAAGCCAAGTTGACATGAAATTCTTTTGAAAATAAGACAGATGTATTTTTTACTTGGAAGTTGGTAGAAGTGAATTCTGGATTTCTTTTTCATGTATGCTTAAGAAAGGAAATTAAAATCTACAGCTGTTTTGGTCAAAGGATGGCTTTTATGATGTCATATACACCTGGATAATCTTCCAGGGGATGAGACATAGACCACAGCTACAACTCGTAAGAGGAAGATATAGTTTAGATTCCTGTTTGGATCAGGAAACCACTTGCTTAGATTGCTGACATATTTTTAAGCAGTAAAGCAAAGCAAGATTTTTTCCCTTCCCTTCCCTTCCCTTCCCTTCCCTTCCCTTCCCTTCCCTTCCCTTCCCTTCCGTTTTAAGATAGATCATGAACTACTGAAGTGAACTTTTAAATACCTCATTTGAGCTTCTTTGTAAAGCATGATTGTTTTGTGGATTAGAGAATAAAATATAAACAATTTCATGGAACAGTACCTCACTGATATACCTGAATGTTTGCTTTGTGTTTGTCCTGTTGATATTTGTCATCACTGTTCGTGACATTTTGTTAATATATTTGATGCAAAAAAAGAAAATGGCCATGTTAGTCTTAGAATGATGATATTTCAATGGCAGGGTTAACAAAATAAATCATTCAGTTATTTTGTAATAAGTTTGGGGAGAGCCACATCAAAACCCAATATCCAAATGAAATAAGATCCTGACAAGTCACTTGGCTGAGGAAAGGCTGCATTATCTTTTTATTTTTCAGTTATAATCAAAATCTTTTAAACCCTATATCAGTTCAAATTTTGGATTCTTCAGATAATGTAACTTACTTTCAGTTGGAAAAGGTAACTGATTTAATTAAACATTGATCCAAAATACATTGAAGTTGATGAAAGGTTTTTCATTGACTTCAGGGAGACTTGTATCAGACTTTGATAATCTGTTTCTTTGTCACATCAATATGGCATGCTGTAGTCTGGGAAACAGCTTCAGTGTTTATTACTCTAGTAGACAGATTACTATAAAAAGTATATTTTCTTTTGGGGCATGAATGATTGGGGAATTAATTTTTAGACATTTTCAGGTGTCTTGTCCCAGCAGAAATCAAATTGTTAAAACTTTTTTCTCCTTGGAACAACTATGTAGCTTCTTTCCCCTGCAGTCTGTACTGTCTTCTAATTAAACCCCATTTCCAATTATTTTCCTGGGTGACAGGTTTTATATTCTGTGTAAATATGTGTGAAAGTCTCAGTGCCAGCAACTGGAGGAGGGGCCATGGGTCACAAGAGCCTGTAGGTCTGGGTACCATCAACTGCATACAAAAGGCTGCGTATATGTTTCCCTTGGGACCATGAGTCCTGTGTGTATGCATGTATGTATGAGGAATTTACTAGCAAACTTTAAGTCAGAGCAGTCAGAAAGTAACTGGCAAGTAGGATAAGAGGTCTAGGAGCTAGCTTTCAGAGAGTGCTGGAAAGAATGGGGGTGTGAGAGTCAGCTACAGGGCAGACCACAGGTCTGGATCAGCTGCAGGAGAGATGGGGGAGGACGGAGGTGGTGGTGTTCATGTCGGAGGGCCAGTAGGTGTAGATTTGAGTACCAGAAGTTGGGGGACTCATTTGTCCTGGTGTCAGCAACTAGGAAAACCATTGCCATTTCATTACAATTATATTCTTCTATGTGATAATCAACCTGAATAGTTTTTAAGATACTGTTTTTTCTCTACAGATCCTGGCCACTAGGATACTAGAACAAAATAGTCAGAAACATTATAAATTCCTCCTACCACTAGTTTAATTTTTTTTCAATAAATAGCATATACTGAATGAAAAATGTGTTATTTTAAAGTCAGGTGCTGCTCTCCAGTATACTTGCATTTTCTCTTCATGTGAACATCCTCATCAGCCTTGCCAGGATAATGTTCCCAAGCACGAGGCAATAGAGTTGCCTGGATCAGGGCACAGTCTTTTCTTCCCATTAATGTCAGTCTTCCCTTTGGGATAATCTTCACAAAGGAGTTGCAGATTCAAGCTGAGAAGGCAAACCAGAAAGAAACTAGTGATTTGGATTGTCAGATAACAGAGGATGGCCTTCAATGCTGCTTCTTCCTCTATGGTAAGATGTACATACCCCAGTCTCTTCCTCTCTGGGTAAGCACCCTAACAGAACTTATTTTGATTCTAAAACAGAAAACAATACAAGATAGGTAGGTACCATCACAGTACAGTTGAAGAGAGAACTGCAAAAACTGACTTTGTCTCAACTTAGTTGTCTTAGTATGGATGCCTGGTTTTATATGAGACACTGAGACATTTTCATAGAGCAGTTGCATATAGCACAGGGCACAGAAGAGAGATGGACTGATAGTTGGAGGCCAGGCAAATGGCACTAGACACATATGTTGAGTCAAACAAAAGAAGACCTTAGTATATAATAAATTGAATCCCTCTGTAGTTTGTTTATTGTCTTGACTAAATGTCTGTTAATTATAAAAGGAGTTTAGAAGCCTGATTTGCACATAGATACCTAAACCTAGGGATCTTGATATCAGATTGAATCCTACCTGAGCTCTAACATAAACACTTAGATGTGGGGTAGTTGTCTAGATTTATAATCAGTGAAGAGAAATAGTTACTCCTAGTGACCAATTCCTATCCTCCTCAAGCAGACATCTAAATGGATCAGAAGAATTATCCCTCTAAAATGTATATTATTTTGTGGTGGCTATCAAAATAAAATAAAGATCAGGTTGCCTCTTAAGCTTTGGAATCCATTGCCAGTATAGATGCTTGGGACACCTAAAATGCCTTCATGAGGGTGCCAGGTATGGCTCTTAAAGATGAGATCAGCTGGAGTCATGATGGAAGCCGGGGGAAATATTGCAGAGTTAAAAATTACGTTAAATATTTATATTAAGGCAATTGAATCCTGCCCAGAGGGGCTAGCTCAGATACAGATGTCTGATTTTAAATGAGCTGTGTCCCATTCCTTCTGTCCTGAATAATCAGGCTGTGTGTTGTTTTTTTTATTTTTTATTTCTCTTGTTAAAGAATTACTCAATTCAGATATTGTCTCAATGAAGTATTTATTCTGGTCAAATAGACAACTGCTCTGGGAGAATTATTTCTGAGTATTTTTGTTGGCTCATTATTTCCACCCTTATCGATAAAATTTTTAAAAAGTCTATAGAGAACTAAAATGTTGTTTAAAAATGTATTTTGTTTTCTCAATAATATCTGTAAGGACCATCACAGTTCCTGGAAGATTTCTTTCTTGTAAGAAGAAAGAATTCTTTGTAGTTTGGGTTTCTTTTTCCTTTTTATAAATGTCAGTATTGGTATCAATGTGAAGTATCTGATCTTCAGTAAGGTAGAAACAGAAGCAAAAAATGCTGTTCCTCCAAAGTTGTGTTTCTATAGCTCTTCTCTGAGATAAGTGACAATATGGTCTGAATAAAAAAAAAAAAAAAAACAACTCAAACAAACAAAAAGAAAGCAACTGTAGAAACATACATTTCTTGAAATATTCAAGTCCTGATATAGTGGTGTAAAGATTACCTGCATTAGCTTGCCACAAGATGTAAATGTATCTGTGACCGAACTATAAAAAATACATGATTTCTTCAGAATCTTAAAACAAATATTGCTATGTTTATAGATAGTTCTGCAAAAGGTCTACCAAAGGTATGACTAAAATAATAATGTGAAAATGAACCTTCATCAAAGTAGTGTGTGTGTGCCTAATGGCTTAGTGCAAAATTGAGTGAGAAAACCTGTGTTAAGCTTGACATCAGTTTGGAAAGATAAAATAGTTTCGAGAACTATAGGCGTGAATTCTTCAAACTATCACTGAGCTATAGCTATACCATCTTCACTGAACAATAGCATCTTCACTAAAGACTTATCCTAGAAGCTTTAGGGCCTTACTTGGAAAGAAAGATATACTGTGATATCACTGAACTGATTTGGCTGACAGCCCATGCCAACACCTGGATATAAACCCACGCAGTCAGAGATACTGGGAGAACATTGTCACACAGCCATCCAACACTTAGAGAAGCAGAAGTCTTGAGGAGTCAGTGTCAAGCCCTGCCCAGATCCTGACACAGACACTGGAGGGAGCGGATGTTGTGTTTCTCCAGGCCGGGCCATGCTGACTTACTGCTGTGGTTACTGGGGCAGGTCTCACAGAATCGCAGAATCACAGGTGTTGGAAGGGACCTCTGGAGATCACCTAGTCCAACCCCCCTGCCAGAGCAGGGACACCTACACCAGGTTGCACAGGATGGTGTCCAGGCCGGTTTGGAATGTCTCCAGAGTTGGAGACTCCACCACCTCTCTGGGCAGCCTCTTCCAGTGCTCTGCCACCCTCAAAGTCAAGAAGTTCCTCCTCATCTTTAGAGGGAACTTCCTATGGTCAAGTTTGTGCCCATTACTTCTTGTCCTATCACTGGGCGCCACTGAAAAAAGACTGGTGCCATCCTCCCGGCACCCTCCCTTTAAGTACTTGTAAGCATTGATGAGATCCCCCCTCAGCCTTCTCTTCTCCAGGCTCAAAAGACCCAAGTCCCTCAGCCTTTCCTCATAAGAAAGATGTTCCAGCCCCCTAATCACATTGTAGCCCTCTGCTGTACCCTCTCCAGCAGTTCCCTGTCCTTCTTGAACTGGGGAGCCCAGAACTGGACACAGGACTCCAGGGCAGCCTCACCAGGGCAGAGTAGAGGGGAGGATAACCTCCCGCAACCCGCTGGCCACACACTTCTTGGTGGTCCCCCGGATGCCATTGGCCTTCTTGGGCACAAGGGCCCATTGCTGGCTCATGGTCATCGTGTTGTCCACCAGGACTCCCAGGTCCGTTTCCACCGAGCTGCTTTCCAGCAGGTCAGCCCCTAACCTGTACTGGTGCATGGGGTTATTCCTCCCCAGGTACAGTACCCTACACTTGCCCTTGTTGAATTTCATGAGGTTTCTCTCTGCCCAATTCTCCAGCCTGTCCAGGTCACACTGAATGGCAGCACAGCCTTCCGGTGTGTCAGCCACCCCTCCCAGTTTTGTGTCATCACCAAACTTGCTGATGGTACCCTCTACCCCTTCATCTAGGTCACTGATGAATATACTGAACAGGACTGGACCCAGTACTGACCCCTGGGGAACACCACTTGTCACAGATCTCCAACTAGACTCTGTGCCACTAATCACAACCTTCTGAGCTCTATCTGCCAGCCAGTTTTCAATCCACCCCACTGTCCATTCATCCAACCCACACTTCCTAAACTTGCCTATGAGGATGCTGTGAGAGACAGTATCAAAAGCCTTGCTGAAGTCGAGGTAGACAACATCCACTGCCCCCCTCTCATCTATCTGTCCAGTCACACCATCGTAGAAGGCTATTAGATTAGTCAGGCATGACTTCCCCTTGGTGGATCCATGTTGGCTACTTCTGATAACCTTCTTTTCCTCCAGATGCTTTGAGATGATGCCCAGAACAAGCTGTCTCAATTAACTGGAATGTCTTATGTGTGTGTGCACGTGTGTGTGTGTATATGATAGTGCATGTGCAAAGCTTTTCTGACACAGAACTTCGCCCACTTGTCCTGCTTCATAAATCAAGCTTAACGGTGTTATGTTGTTTGATGTTCCTCCCCCACAGTGACAAAGGGTAAGCAAGACTGTTTCTGACTGTGTCTTACTGTTATCTTATACAAAGAAGAAGATGTAATTCGGGATTTCAGCAAAACTAAAATTATAAAAGAAAAAAATAAACACATTTCTTAGCAATGACGATATTACTTTGTGCTAAATCAATGAGCAAAATGAGAGAAAATTGAAGGTAATTCAATTACCTTTTGTTTTTTTCCCCTTATCTGAGAAAGAAAAGGACACAAAAATATTAGATATTAGACATGCAGAGTCCCATACAATAAAGGACGGGAGAAGAAAGACGAAGGTTTCATATACACAAAGATGGTCTTATTTGATTATTATATAAGCAAGTTACTCTGTAATAATGGGACTGGTAAAACCTGAATAATGACAGTGATAAAACCTGATTTCTTATAGAACCTTTGCCACATCTTTCTTCTGTATGCATCATGCCCTCTATTTTTTTATAAAATATTTCTTTTTTCCTCATATATATTTTATTTATTTTTATGACCAAATAGCAGCACATGCTGTGGCTTACTCATTTTTGCAAGAAAATATTAGCTTTTTTTCTGTGACATTCAATAGTAACTGTTTTATATTGGCTACTGATTTCATGAAACCTTTTGTCTTTGCAAATTCTACTACTTTAGCTGTAACTGACCAAGGGATTGAAGAGTTATTTACAAGGCATAATAGACAAACAGACTGATTACATCTGATTTGTAATTCACTCCTGAAATTAAACATGTTATGGGGCTTTGCACATAGCAATCCATTTGTTCGTCATAAGAAGGTCATCCTACCATTCCTTCATGCTGTTACCGCATGTTGCCGATGAGGGCCAGCAAACTTTAAGATATGTGATTTTCACCTGTAGTGTTAAAGTATTTCAAAATATTATCTTGCTTTTCTTATTCATGATTGACTTGCTTCGCTCTTTGCTTTCTTAGCACACAAGCTCAATAATATATTTTACTGGCCTACTAATTTCCTCAGATTTCTGGATCCCGGGTCAGGTATGCAAATTATCACAACCGCACAATGAAGAAGAAGATGTATTATAAGGATTATTAGTATTTACATTTAAAGGGGTAAACTGTTCTCTTATTGAAGTCAGAAAGATATTTTGCCATATTTCACATTTGCTCAAGTTTTCCTTATATAACAGACTTCAAGAATAGCTCTTATGAAGAGGGATAAAGTAATAAAATGGCTAGTTTATTGAAATTTTGTAATGTGTTTTCTAACTGTTTTTTATTTTAATATAATTTTTGAAATTTAATTATACCTTGCATTTACAAACATGATATTCCACTATTATTCCATATGCCCTATATGCAATGAACTATGAATAGGTACCCCAGGCTGCAGAAGTCAACATTATTCATATCAATATCTGTATCTTGGGCAAATTAGTCAAAACCGATCTGAGAAGGTATGGAATGGTACTTAGTGCATATACATAGCAACCAGAAAATAATCATTAGATCTTTGACATTTACAGTGAAAGCAGACAGAGTCTTCACTTCCAAGGTCCAAAAAAAAAGGGCATGTCATACAACAGCACATTGTGCCATAAACCATGATAGCATAACAATTTTTACATTAAAGTTTTATTAACAGAACTCTATCATGTGTAATAGTTATCTTTTATTAATTTTGTTCTTAAACTGTTCAAGTAGTAAAGTATAATGGATTAAAGGTGCAGTCTTAAATATGAAGTTTGTGAAGTATTCAAACCACTAAAATGTCCTCACAAGTAGGGGACTATACTTTTCAATATTTATAATTAAACATTCACATGCGTAAAGTTGCAGTAGGTCAAAATTGTGGGGTTAGTTTCATAATTACTCTTCTTCTACATATACAAATTAACCAAGGATGCCTCTAGGAAGGTACCTTACTGCTTTTCTCATAGTCTGCTCAGTGAATCCTCCTCCAGCCTCTTTGGAAGTCCACATGACTGCTAATGATAACCACAGGCAGTAAGACAACCTTCATCTGACATTAATCTTCTATGCTTTCCAGCACATTTAACCTATTGTCTTTACTAATACTTTGATGGTGGTATCATCATTAAATAGATATATAATAAGTTTTAATCTTAATGGTGCTGAGAATCAATTGAAAAACCTGATATCAGAGTTGCATGTGGTTTTGAGACCGTAACGTAAGTGCAACATTGATGAACACACAGATGCTGGGGTTTCTGAGGGCTGGAATCACCTCATCCAATTCTATTTTCTGGAATTTAGCCATGGCATTTCAGTTAGTCGCAGTTAGTTAAGAGAAGCAGGAGAATGAAAGAAGCTGGGAGAATAACTCACCTCGTGCTGTGACTGTTGCCACTGATTATAAAAGGAGCCTATATGATTGGTTTATGTGAGATATTCAGCCTCTATATAGCTAAAGTTAAGTGAGATGAATTCCATCTTCACTCTTGACAAGACGTAAGGTGAGCTAAATTGCTGTGAAATGCGCCACTTGTCTTCTTACATCAGCATGGCAACAAAGCATCTTAGTCACATTGTGTGCAATGTGCTTAAATGAGACAGTTTTTTTCTCACTTTTTGCATCACTCCCCCAATAACCTTGCTACATTCTTAGTGTATAAGAAATTACTCCCTTTTTCTGTAATTTCGAAAGACATACAATACTGCTGACATAATTTTATATACTTATTGTTTTCCTTATGGACAGAAGGTTGACTATCTTCTCATCATTACTGAAAAATACAGATATCTTAGCCTTAATATTAATTATTTTATTTCTTGCAAAGAACATAGTAGTAGATGAGAATTATTAAATTTAAAAGTTCAGCCTTCTGCTTAAGGAATCAGCTACGTATTGAAGAAATTTGTAAGTATCATTATTGCTCTTACTTTGGGAAAGATAATGGAATACATTCCAACCACATTTGAAATCAGTTGTAATCAAAGGTTCTGTATAGGCTGACACTTTTCTTTTGAAGTTCATGGAAATTCAACTTGATTGTAGTTTATATTGGCTATATCTTAACCCACCTCAGATAGTCTAGTTACGGCATACTAGATTTTAAAAAAAAAGTTCTAAAAGGAGGCATATAATCTCATACAGTCTGTAATGGACTGTATACTTTGTTTGTTGTTATGCTAAAGGGAAGTCACATGGACCAGCTGACAGGCACAGTGTATGCTACAAGCCTACAATTTATGGAGAAAAAAAGACAGGAAAAGGCTGTAGAGAAGAGCAGAGTGCCAGCATGCCACGATCCAGTACACTCTGACCAAGTTCTTTCAGATGTTCCACATGTGGAGTGTTTAATGTATAATACAAAATTTACTTTTTTGAAGCTCTTTGAAGTTACATGAGATTTTGATTTAGCAGAGAAATGCAGCAATGGTACAAGCTACACTTCGTAGAGTGTAGCACTGGCCATACATAGTTGAATCACAATACAAACTTGATACTCACTGCCTGTCTGTATAATATGGCCAATGTCACAGCACTGGGTGTCCCCATTTGCCAGGAAAGAAGGCATGGGTTCAAACCAGCTCAGTTCCATTGCTCCCCTCAAGGTTCCTTTTGTTGGTTGGTTGGTGCTCATATATTATGTTGGGATTGCTCACATATATACTTCCCCTTCACACGTTGGTCTGGCTGACTAAGGAAGACACCTTTACTTTTTGATTAACTCAGAGAAAAGCAGTTACACAGTTTCTTGACTCACTCAGCCAATATAACTGGTTGATTTGCTCAGCTGATCTAGCCACCTGATCTATTCAATTGCTATAGCTGTTTAGGCAGACCAAAGGCCACCCTACAGTCCCTTTTGTGTTGAGGTAAGTTCAGCTTTCTCTGCACCAGTTGTGTTCAGCTGCTCCCTACATCCTCCACTGAGCTTCATGTACACATTGCCCTTGCCCATCTCTTTCACTACGCATTGATTGGTCCCCACAGCATCAAGCAGCCAGGACTGAGAGCACTCCCAGATAAACTTCAGGGACCACATGGGACCACACAGAGTTTACTGAAAAGCAGAAAACTGCTGAACTGCCTGGCAGCAACAACCTGTTTGTAAAGATAGTGGGACATTTGTTTATAAATGCATCCTAGTTCCACTCAGTTTCATCCATATTCGTTCAATTTTGATTATTTAAAAAGTGAAACAAATTTGCGTATATTCTAATAGACGTCTTCCCATTTGAACACCACCACCAGGTTTAAAAGCCTTTAGTCTCCTTTGAGGAGATGAACATAAGAAACTAATCTGATCCCCTGAAAATTCTGATTTATTATGATCTCTAGAGAAATCTGTGTCTGACAGGAATATAGGATGTACTGCACTTTCAGTGTTTAATAAGGTTTGGTTAACTATGTGGAATTAATTAGGAATTTGGATCAGTTTCTTTCTGTCCATCTAAAACTGCAATTTTTTATTCAAAATGTAGCTATATCCTTTCCCTACCAGCTGTAACATCTTATTTTCATAACATATAGCAAAATGAAATGGCATAGTACTTACACATTACACAACCGGTTAATGTCTTGGCTTTCCTTATAAAATTATTAATAAGCTTTTTATTTGCTTTTGCAGTTCAAGTATTAGAATTGCAATATGATCTGAAAATACTTTCTTTAGTCCAACATTTGACTTCTTTATTCAATAGCTTCAGGGGTAATCCAAGACTATTTTATTGAACTTTATGAACGTCTGGCCCATTAGTTCCTTCCCTTTTTGTTATAGATACGTCATGAAAAAAATTCTTTCCTGAGTAAAACTGAGTGAAAATCACCACTAACTTAGTTATATGTAATCCTAGTTATATTGAGACATTAACCTGCTAGTAATATGGACCCAGAACATTTCATAATATCAGCTTTTTTTTCTATCTATCTGGCTTACTTTTTTGCCGTTCCCAGTACTGTCTGTTTCCAAACACAGCTGGTTAAACAGCCTCATTATTAAACTAGAATTTCTAAATAGGAAAATAGGAAGTTTCAGTTAATAAATTTACATTGATAAAACTACTTACATTTTATAAAGAAAGACTAAAATGTAAAATCAAGTTAAATAACATGTTAAATTCTGAACTGTACAGAAAAAAAACCCAAACCCACAACAAAACTATTATACCCCTTTGCTTGTGATGATGAACAAAATGCCATAGAAAAGCTTTGTTTAGCCAACAGAACTTTTTCATCACAATTTTTAAAGAAAAGTTTCAAACCAATTCTAATTCTAAGACATAATACAATATTCTAGGGTATTTTTATCAAGATATAACACCAAACAAGGAAACTTTTTATAGCTGTGATTCCCTTCCCGCTAATAAAACTGTAGTTCACATAATCATACAGGCATACTTAAGTTATTTGTATTTATTCATTTATCATGGAATGGAGTTTTCTTAGGTCTCACTTGTAGTAATAAAAGCTAGCTATCAATGCCACAGTGTGATTGTGCTATCCTTACTATCTCAGTGAGTGGCTAAAACGTTTTCTCACATCTATTATTCTGCACTATTTTTTATCACTGAAACATTAAAAGAAAATATATTTGTAAATGTATTCGTTAAGTTTTCCTATTATTTAGAATTTTAGCTGATGTGATTCGAGATATAATGGAATTTCTGCCCACAAATGCTGATAATTCATCTTTTGGGCATAAGAAGCAAGATCAAAACAAAACATCTGGGTATCTGGAAATCCATTAGGTAAAGTTTAGGTTCCTGAATGTAAGAGAAGTGTCATATGAAACCTTAGCAATTAACTCCAGATGTTTATATTCCTCACCTATCTTTTCTTTGCTGGTATTTTTTGTTCAGGGTTTTGGGTTTTTTTGTTTATTTGTTTGCTTTTTTATTGTCAGAAAAATATATTAGCTGCTTGAAGTTCATTAGTCTCTTTTGTGTATCACCATTTGTAGACTACCATTTTAGGTACTAAGGTGGCCATTTTGTATCTATGCCCATTTGGATTTAATAAATCAGGAAAACTCACAGATAACTCTGTTGAGATTTATCACTGATGACGCTAGAGAAAAATTCTATACAAGCCTTATTTCTCTGGCTAAGTTCCTTGAGGTGAAAAGCTATCAAAATTTTGTACCTTTAATCATATCTTTAATAGTTCATATCTGTAGTAAGTTTCTTCTACACCTTATACATCCAGCTGCAGGGCATGTGGAAGCAGATAATTTTAATTGTCAAGGGATATAGAAAAAGACTATTTATCACTGTTGATTTGTTGGGGTTTTTTTGAGGAGGACTTTTGAGAGCATCTATTCAAGAAGCTGATGGCATCAGTTGTAGAATCATAGAATCGTCTGAATTGGAAGGGACCTTTAAGATCATCAAGTCCCACCATATACATAACACCTCCAAAACCCACCACTAAACCATGTCCGCGTCTATCCATCTTTTAAATACCTCCAGGGATGGCAATTCCACCACTTCTCTAGGAAGCCTATCCAACGCTTGAGAACCATTTTGGTGAAGAAATGTTTCCTAATATCCAACCTAAACCTCCCCTGGTGCAACCGGAGGGCATTTCCTCTTGTCCTATCACTTGTTACTTGGGAGAAGAGATCGACACCCACCTCACTACAACCTCCTTTCAGGTAGTCATAGAGAGCAATAAGGTCTCCCCTCAGCCTCCTTTGCTCCAGGCTAAACAACCACAGTTCTCTCAGACACTCCTCATAACACTTGTGCTCTGGACCCTTCACCGGCTTTGTTGCCCTTCTCTGGACACACTCCAGAACCTCAGTGTCTTTCTTGTAGTGAGGGACCCAAAACTGAACACAGTATTCTGAACTAAACCAGTGCCGAGTACAAGGGACGATCACTTCCCTAGTCCTGCTGGCCACACTATTTCTGATACAGGCCAGGATGCTGTTGGCCTTCTTGGCCACCTGGGCACACTGCTGGCTCATATTCAGCTGCCTGTTGACCAGGACCCCCAGGTTCTTTTCTGCCAGACAGCTTTCCAGCCACTCTTCTCCAAGCCTGTAGTGCTGCATGGGGTTGTTGTGACGCAAGTGCAGGACCCGACACTTGGCCTTGTTGAACCTCATACCATTGGCCTTGGCCCATTGATCCAGCCTGTCCAGATCCCTCTGTTGAGCCATCCTACCCTCAAGCAGATCAACACTGCCACTTAATTTGGTGTCATTTGCAAACATAGTGAGGGTGCACTCTATCCCCTCATCCAGATCGTTAATACAGATATTAAAGAGAACAGGCCCCAGTAATGAGCCCTGGGGAACACCACTTGTGACCAGTTACCAACTGGATTTACCTCCATTACCACCACTCTTTGGGCCTGGCCTTCCAGTCAATTTTTGACCCAGTGAAGGGTACACCCATCCAAGCCATGAGCATTCAGTTTCTCTAGGAGAATGCTGTGGGAAACCGTGTTGAAGGCTTTAATAAAGTCCAGGCAGACAACATCCAGAGCCTTTCCTTCATCCACTAAGTGGGTTACCTTGTCATTGAAGGAGATCAGGTTAGTTGGGCAGAGAGAAACCTCATGAAGTTCAACAAAGGCAAGTGTAAGGAACTGCACTTGGGGAGGAATAACCCCAGGCACCAGTACAGGTTAGGGGCTGACCTGCTGGAAAGCAGCCCTGTGGAAAGGGACCTGGGAGTCCTGGTGGACAACACGATGACCATGAGGCAGCAATGGGCCCTTGTGCCCAAGAAGGCCAATGGCATCCTGGGGTGCATCAAGAGGTGTATGGCAAGCAGGTTGCGGGAGGTTATCCTCCCCTCTACTCTGCCCTGGTGAGGCTGCCCTGGAGTCCTGTGTCCAGTTCTGGGCTCCCCAGTTCAAGAAGGACAGGGAACTGCTGGAGAGGGTACAGCAGAGGGCTACAATGTGATTAGGGGACTGGAACACCTTTCTTATGAGGAAAGGCTGAGGGACTTGGGTCTTTTGAGTCTGGAGAAGAGAAGGCTGAGGGGGGAATCTCATCAATGCTTACAAGTACTTAAAGGGAGGGTGCCGGGAGGATGGCACCAGTCTTTTTTCAGTGGTGCCCAGTGATAGGACAAGAGGTAATGGGCACAAACTTGACCATAGGAAGTTCCATCTAAAGATGAGGAGGAACTTCTTGACTTTGAGGGTGGCAGAGCACTGGAAGAGGCTGCCCAGAGAGGTGGTGGAGTCTCCAACTCTGGAGACATTCCAAACCGGCCTGGACACCATCCTGTGCAACCTGGTGTAGGTGTCCCTGCTCTGGCAGGGGGGTTGGACTAGATGATCTCCAGAGGTCCCTTCCAACCCCTGTGATTCTGTGATTCTGTGATAGTCAAGCAGGACCTTACTTTCACAAACCCATGCTGACTGGGCCTGATCCCCTGGTTGTCCTGCATGTGCTGTGTAATTACACTCAGGATGATCTGTTCCGTAACATATAAGTAACTATTTTCATGCTTAACAGAGAAAATCATGAATAAGTTACATCACTGCTCACAAAGGTAAATTAATCCATTAAGTAAAGTGAAGTTTTTAACACGTGCCCACTGCATGCTAAAGTGATAATCTCTAAACACACACACACAGACACACAGACAAGGACACACACATCGGTTTTCAGAACATCTTTGAAGTGTTTTGATTTATTATGTTGAAAACCTTGTAAAAATATTTTTACTTGCTTGGTTAGTATTCAATTGTGCAATAAAATTATCTGCCACTGACAATATTTCCCATTTTTGCTGAAATCTAACACCGTCCAAATACTTTCTGTTTTGTTTAATACAAACAGCTATTAAATCAAGCCCTAAGATTTCTGGAACTCATAGTGCACAGAACTACGTAGTTACAAAGACCACCAAAAGAAGCCACTTTTTAAAATTTGCAAGTCTTAAGGAGGACCCTGATGGAACCAGTGATCTTTCAGGGTTTTAGAAGATCTATGATGACTCAAATTAGAGTGCTTTAGGTGCATTTGAAGTTGACTAAACAAAATAAACTAAAAAGCAAGTTTTTCCTGAATGTCATCTGCAAAACTATTGATGAGAAACAATGAGAATACTTATTTTACAAAGTCAACTTGCAAAGCTAAGTGAGCTTCTTTATCTCCTAGATGCGGAGGTTGTAAGGAACACAATGGTACTAGTATATAAATTCTGTCAAAGTTAAGTCTATAAACAATTCCAGTAAAACTTGCCAAACTGTCAGGCTGCTTCTATACTTTTTGCACTTTTTTTCAAGTAAGACATAAACAAAAGCCCTGCTGATATTAAATGACAAAAAGCGCTCTAGCTAATAGCATCTTTATGGAACTCCTGAAAAGCCAAAAAGGGAAAATATGACTGTTATTAGAAAACTTTTCATGGATAATCAAAATGTAAAACTCAGAGTGGATTTAAGTTATAGTGGCCCTTAGGAAGGTGCCTGAGGAAGACAGTGAACTGGCCATTACATTTGCTTAGAGATTTTTGCAAGAATTTAGAACAGCATCTTTGAAGAATGTTTTAAAGCAATTATTCCCAGTGGGAAAAAAATTAGACCTTTTTATATTTTCTCACAGTTCCTGTAAACAGGTTCTAGCATTGACTATGTATATAGAAGCTAACAAGCAGAAGTCAGTGAAGAGTTTTATTTACTGAAGTTTTATCCAAGCATAAACTGTCTGGAGGAAAAACGTTTTGCTTGACGTTTTTAACAATGTGAATTTTCCCTTGCTTTGACAGTATAATTCTCAGTAATACTGAAGCTGGAGTAGGTATCTTGGCAACAAAACCAACTCTTTGACAAACTCAGTGATGGTTTCCCTAAAGGTTTTGTTTGTGTGGCAGTACATTTCAGTATTTAAAGCATCAGTATCTTGTTTTTTGTCTATCATACATGTTTATATCTGACACCTAGTTTGAAAAAACAGCAGGCAGAGAGACAGCTCACAGTAAAGTCATGTACTATGAGATTTAAATATATAGTAATTTATTAAGCACCATTAGACCACACTGGAGAGAACTTGTAAGTATTCCCAGAATTTGAACAACACCCCTGTAAAACAAAAGTCTGAGTAAAGCTAGCTAGTACTAACTGAAAAAAGCAAACTTGAATTTGTAAGTTTGCAATAAGGATGCACATTCTGTTTGCATTGCATTTTTGCTCATTTGGTTGCTGTAACAGCTACCAAACTATAATAATAAAAACTAGAAATATTTTGAAGTTGAACACTATTGCAGATCTGGCTTCCAGTATTGTAAATCATTCTATCAGCAAATATTGTACAAACAGCTGCAGTTACAGAAATTTTGTAAAATTACCAGCATCAAAGATCAAACACTTTGCAGTGACTTAGAATCAGGATGCAACTAGGAAACTCTTTCAGGCACTGGCCTCAAATCTTTTCTCAGGATACAAAGAGCAAGCATGCATTAGGACGTTGTGTGCCATTTGACAGTGTGAAACATGGACAACCTTTGATACTCCAAATAAAAACCCAAAAAATTATTGACTTTGTGAAAACCTTTCTAAGACTTATTTTATTTTGGCAGCACTGAACCAGGATCAAATGCTGAACTACTGAGTGAAAGAAAGAGGAAATACTTGTTCTAAATACAAGCATGATGAATCTCTGCAATTGGGACATAGGAAACTGCAACTTCTGCAGTTACAACTTCTACTGACAAGAGTCACACTGCACACACTTATGAATGAGATATAAAAAGAATTCATCAGACCTTTCCAAATCCTTGTGAAGGGTTATAAAGTTATAAGTGTAAATTCATAATTTTTCATTGTTTTCTGTATATGGCATTGCAATCCCTTGAGAATCTGAGCAGCTAGACAGGTTCAGAGCAGATCTCATTGCTTGATTTCCGTATATTGCTGAAGATGTGCTTCTATTGAGCTCTCAGTCCTTGCATTATAGATCCAAAAGAAAATAGAAGGAAATATCCTACTTAAGTTATTCTTCTATCTTGTGGTTCAGGAAGAAAGGAAAATTATGAGTTATCTCTCCCTTATTTCAGTAATACTTCTGAGTTGTATATTGTTTATATACATCTTCAAATAACAAATATAAAATACTTGCTAAGAAAAAAATCTGGAAGTTGCATGGGGATGGAAAGACCCTAGTGTGGGAAACAATGCTAAGAGACAAAAAGTGTTGGAAGAGAAAAAAATATAAAGGGATTAGCTGATTATTGTTGCTAAAGATTATATTTAATTCAAACAGAAGGGTGCTGGATATATAAAAATCAGAAGTGGCTATGAGATTATATACATCATACACAGAAAAAATAACATAAACTTGTCATACATTGAAGACAATATTTTGAAGATTTGCAGAGTCCATGTATTAACGCTCTAGTACAATGATATGAGAGAACTAAGTTCCTGTTTTTCAGCATATCTTTTACTACTCTCTAAAACATGTTGATATTAATTATTGTTTGATATTCATAACCACAGTGTTTCTCCTACATAGAAAAAGCTTTTGAAGGATGCTGGGAAATGACAACTCAGTAAATATTTAGAGTTTATTACTCTTCCTAAAACGAAGCTCTAATAATGCAGATTGGATTCTGTCAAGGTTTTCACAGGACTAAATTTTCCTTGAGAAATCAAGATTGGATTGTTCCTTTTGCTATATATGTATATTTTTAGACAGTACGTTTCTCAGTGATCCTTAAATACTATTTCAGTAAGGACTGGTTGAGTTGGTTCAAGAACATTGTCAGGAGCTGATGTTTTCTTTCATAGATTATTTTGTTATATACGTAGGTAACTCTTGACCTTAGCTCACTCAGAATTTTATATGAACAAGAGAAAAACAGAACTATGTCCCTTCAGTTAATGACTCTACTGGGTTTCAGCTAATCATATATGTACATTTAATTACAAAATACATTTGGGTACTACCTGTAAACATATTTACTGTTAAGCCCAAAGTCTGGACATGCTGAAATCTGATATTTTTCCACTTTATCAAGGGAAAAGCAAGTCCATTGATTGCTTACAGGTACACAAGTTTCCAAAACTCTTTTAAGTATCCTGGTTTGAGGTAGAACAGAACAAATTTTCTTTTCAATAATTTTACTTGTCAGTTAAACCTCTTCTAACTAACTGCACTGACTGAAATTAATGGCATATTTTTCAGACAATGTCTGCTTCTAGCAGATAATGTCTGATGTTTTGTCGTGGTTTGGGCCAGATTGGCCCAATCCAGTGGAACGACAGATGCTCTCTCTCTCCTGCTCTGCTCGGGAGAAAGAAAGAGAAAGAAAAAAGAGACTTAAGAGTTTAGAAGTTAGAAGGAACTAAACTACTTTAATGAAATATTGATAATAAAATAATAAAAAGAAAAATAATGAAATATATACAAAACCATATCAAGCTCCCAGGATGACAATCACGTCACCAGCAGGTGCTGGGGAAGTCCCAGACTGGACTCGGTGATGGACGGGAACTGGATTCCGGATCTGGATTCAGGATCGGGATCAAAGGCAGCCGCAGAGACAGAGTCCTCCTCGGATGCCGGCCATTGAAGAAAGAGAGCTGACCCTTTGATCCCTCAGCTTTTATACTGAGCATGAGGCAGATGGGATGGAATACCCTGTTGGTCAGTTTTGGGTCACCTGTCCTGTCCGCTCCTCCCTGCAGGTGTGACGCCTCTACGCTTTTCCGCTTCCGACCCTCCAACGGGGCAAGTAACAAAGTTGGCTGCCCTTGGTTGTTATAGCAATAAGTATAAGCAAGAGCCTCTCTGCATCCCATTCCTTGGCATCAGCTATGAACATGGGTCTTATCACTCTGAGAGCGAACAGTTTTCTGCACAACATGCTGTTAATTTCAGCAGTTAGAAGAGGCCTAGCTAAAAAGTAAAGGTACTGAACAAAATTGGTCCTGTTTTACCTCAGACCAGGACAACCCCTCACCAGCTTCATTGCCATTCTCTGGACATGCTCCAGCACCTCAGTGTCTTTCAAGTAGTGAGGGGCCCAAAACAGAACACAGCATTTGAGGTGGGGCTTCACCAGTGCTGAGTACAAAGGGACAATCACCTCCCTAGTCCTGCTCACCACACTATTCCTGATAGAACCCAGGATGCTGTTGGCCTTCTTGGCCACCTGGGCACACTGCTGGCTCATATTCAGCTGCCTGTTGACCAGGACCCCCAGGTTCTTTTCTGCCAGACAGCTTTCCAGCCACTCTTCTCCAAGCCTGTAGTGCTGCATGGGGTTGTTGTGACGCAAGTGCAGGACCCGACACTTGGCCCTGTTGAACCTCATACCATTGGCCTTGGCCCATTGATCCAGCCTGTCCAGATCCCTCTGTTGAGCCATCCTACCCTCAAGCAGATCAACACTGCCACTTAATTTGGTGTCATTTGCAAACATAGTGAGGGTGCACTCTATCCCCTCATCCAGATCGTTAATACAGATATTAAAGAGAACAGGCCCCAGTAATGAGCCCTGGGGAACAACACTTATGACCAGCCATGAACTGGATTTACTTCCATTCGCCACCACTCTTTCAACCCTAAACCATCCAACCAGTTTTTTACCTAGTAAAGAATACACTCATCCAAGCCATGAGCAGCCAGTTTTTCCAGGAGAATACAGTAGAAAATGGTGTTAAAGGCTTTAGTAAAGTCCAGGTAGACACATCCACAGCCTTTTCCTCATCCACCAAGCAGCTCACTTAGTCACAGAATGAGATCAGGTTAGTCAAGCAGGACCTGCCTTTCCTGAACCCATGCTGACTGGGCCTGATCTGACTCAGCAGAACCTTTTCTATTACACCGTCTTACTTGCTAGTAAAGCCATAGCTTATGATAGTCTAGGATATTTAACCTTGTAATAAATGGCTATGTTTAAGGATATGATTTTTTTCCTATGTGTTCTTGAAACAAATACCTAGCACAGAAAGGAGGAAAATGTTCTCTAAATATGCTTAGGAATGGAACTTGAGAGAACATGGAGAAGCCTGAAGAAAACTGATTGTCATTGTTTCCTGGAGAATGTGTTAAATATCCATAAGTATGTGGATACTTTTATCAGTGTATAAATCTCCAGAACCTTATTATTTTATCACAACAGTTTTTTGTTTGCTCAGGACCTGACTGAACTTACGTTTTGTGTGGGTGCTTGTCAGCTCATAAGAAAATCAGTTTTAACTCTGATATGTTGTAGCAAGCAAAAAAGGAATGCCTTCAAACTCAATCTTTCATCGCAAAAATAATATTATTCTCTGTAAATTTCAGACAGGTTTCCTCTAATTTGATGGGAAAAAGTGGAAAATATTTACTTTATATTTCTGTTTTAAAACAAATGAATTTTACTTAAGCTGCAAAAATAATCACGGAATCACGGAATTTTCAGACTTGGAAGGGACCTCTAGAAATCATCTAGTCCAACTCCCCTGCTAAAGCAGGAATGCCTACAGCACATTACTCAGGACTGCATCCAGGCGGGTCTTGAAAATCACCAGAGAAGGGCACTCCACAACCTCCCTGGGCAGCCTCTTCCAGTGCTCTGGCACCCTCACCATAAAGAAGTTTTTTCTTAGGTTTGAATGGAACTTCCGATGTTCCATCTTGTGCCCGTTGCCCCTCATCCTGTCACTGGGAACCACTGAAAAGAGTCTGGCTCCATCCTCCTTCAACCCACCCTTTAGATACTTGTAAGCAAGACTAAGGTCTCCCCTCAGCCTTCTCTTCTCCAGGCTAAAGAGTCCCAGCTCTCTCAGCCTTTCCTCATCAGGGAGGTGCTCCAATCCCCCAATCATCTTTGTTGCCCTACGCTGGACTCTCTCCAGTAGTTCCCTGTCCCGCTTGAGCTGGGGAGCCCAGAACTGGACCCAGTATTCCAGTTGTGGCCTCACCAGTGCTGAGTAGAGGGGGAGAATGACCTCCCTCGACCTACTGGCCACACTCTTCCTTATGCAGCCCAGGATTCCACTGGCCTTCCTGGCGACAAGGGTACATTGCTGGCTCATGGATAATTTACTGTCTGCCAGGACCCCCCGATCCTTCTCCTCCGAACTGCTTTCCAGCAGGTCCACCCCTAGCCTATAGTGGTGCCTAGCATTCTTTCCCCCCAGGCGCAGGACCCTACGCTTGCTCTTGTTGAACCTCATGAGGTTCTTCTCTGCCCAGCACTCCAGCCTGTCCAGGTCATGCTGGATGGCAGTGTGGCCCTCTGGGGTGTCAGCCACCCCTCCCAGTTTGGTATCATCAGCAAACTTGTTGAGGATACACTCTGTCCCCTCATCCAGGTCGTTGATGAACAAGACAGGACTGAGTATTGACCCCTGGGGGACACCACTGGTTACAGGCCTCCAACTTGACACTGCGCCATTCATCACAACCCTCTGAGTTCTGTCACACAGCCAGCTCTGAATCCACCTTGCTGTCTCTTCATCTAGCCCACCCTTCCTCAGCTTCCTAATGAGGATGTTATGGGAGACAGTGTCAAAAGCCTTGCCAAATTCAAGGTAGATGGTATCTACTGCTCTCCCCTCATCCAGCCAACCACTTAAAACATCACAGAAGGCTGTCAGATTGGTCGAGCATGATTTACCTTTGGTAAATCTATGTTGACCATTTCCAATAACTTCCTGTTTTTCAACGCGTTTGGAGATGACATCCAGAACAAGTCACTCCATTACCTTCCCAGGGACAGAGGTGAGACTGACTGGCCTGTAGTTCCCTGTGTCCTCCTTCTTGCCCTTTTTGAAGATTGGAGCGATGTCAGCCTTCTTCCAGTCCTCAGGCACCTCTCCTGTTTCCCATGACCTTCCAAAGATGATGGAGAGTGGTCTAGCAATAACATCCGCCAGCTCTCTCAGCACTCGCGGGTGCATCCCATCAGGGGCCATGGACTTATGGGTGTCCAGTTTGGTCAAGCGGTCTCTAACCCAGTCCTCCTGAACTGAGGGAAAGTCTTCCTCTCTCCAGATCTTCCCCCTTGTCTCCAGGGTCTGGGATTCATGAGGGACAGCTTTAGCAGTGAAGACCGAAGAAAAGAAGGCATTCAGTAACTCCACCTTCTCTGTGTCTTCCACCACTAGGGTGCCCATCTCATTCATCAGTGGGCCTACATTCTCCCTAGTCTTCCTTTTTCTATTGATACACTGAAAGAACCTCTTCTTATTATCCTTAACTGCAGTGGCCAAGCTGAGTTCTGCTTGGGCTTTGGCCCTTCTAATTTTCCCTCTGCACAGCCTCACTGCATCTTGCTATTCCTCATAAGTTGCCAACCCCTTTTTCCAAAGAATGTAAACTTTCCTTTTGTTTCTGAGGCCCAGCCAAACCTCTCTATTTAGCCAGGCTGGTTTTCTTCCCCGTCGGCTCGTTTTTCTGGACATGGGGATGGCCTCCTGTGCTTTGAAGAGTTCCTGCTTAAAGTATGACCAGCCTTCCTGGGCACCTTTGCCCTTCAGGACTGTCTCCCAAGGGACACTCTCAACCATGCTTCTCAACAGGCTAAAGTCTGCCTTTCGGAAGTCCAGGGTGGCCGTTCTGCTGGCTCCCCACCTTGTTTCTCCAAGAACTGAAAACTCCACCATTTTCTGGTCGCTCTGCCCAAGATGACCTCCAACCTTTAGATCCCCCACAAGGCCTTCTCTGTTAACAAAGAGTAGGTCCAGTAGGGCACTTCCCCTAGTTGGCTCCCTCACCAACTGTGTTAGGAAGTTGTCTTCCACGCACTCCAGGAACCTCCGGGACTGTTCCCTCTCTGCTGTGTTATATTTCCAGCAGACATCCGGGAAGTTGAAGTCTCCCACGAGAACAAGGGCAATCGATTGCGAGACCTCTGCCAGCTGCTTATAGAATATTTCATCAGTCTCTACATCCTGACTGGGGGGTCTGTAACAAACTCCCACCACGATGTCTGCCTTATTGGCCTTCCCCTTGATTCTTATTCATAAACACTCAACACTGTCAATCACAATGTTAAGTTCTAGGCATTCAAAACTGCCCCTAACATAGAGGGCCACCCCGCCACCTCTCCTTCCTTGCCTATCCCTTCTGAAAAGTTGGTAGCTATCAATCACAGCACTCCAGTTGTGTGAGTCTTCCCACCACGTTTCTGTGATGGCAACTATATCATAATTCCCTTGCTGTACAATGGCCTCCAGCTCTTCCTGTTTGTTCCCCACGCTGTGTGCATTAGAGTAGATGCACTTCAGCTGGGCTAATTGTCCTGCCACCTTTTGGGGGGACAAGACCTAATTCCTACCTGATCATGCTCAGACACTTCTGTAGTTACCATCCTATCACTACCCCTCATGTCTTGACTACCACATGGGTCACCATCTCTCACCATCGTCAAACGGCAAGACCTTGCTAACATTTTTATCAAGAAACACTGGCATGCTGCTCCCAGCCTCTGCTTTAGTAATGCTGGTTCCATCCCCATCCCCCTTCAAACCTAGTTTAAAGCCCTATGAATGAACCCTGCTAATTCTTGTCCAGGATCTTTCTTCCCCTTCGGCTTAGGCTTTCTCCACCAGTTGCCAGCACTCCTGGTGACCTGCAGATCAACCCATGATCAAAGAAACCAAAGTTCTGCCAGTTACACCAGTCTCACAGCCGGGAGTTAATTTGCTGGCTCGTCCTGCTTTATCCCCTCATCAATCCCTGCAACTCGTGCGACAGAGGAGAACACTATTTGTGCTTCTGATCCCTTAACCAGCCGTCCCAGGGCCCTAAAATCATTCTTCATTGCCCTTAGACTTCTGGCAGCTACCTCATCCCTACCTACTTGAAATATCAGTAGTGGGTAGTAATCTGAGGGCTGAACCAGGGTAGGGAGTTTTCTCCTTATGTCCTTAATCTTTGCCCCAGGGAGGCAGCTGACCTCCCGGTGGGATTGGTCAGGTCTACAAATGGGGCCCTCTGTTCCCCTCAGAATGGAGTCACCTACTACAATTACCCTTCTTTTTTTCTTAGTTGAGGAAGTTCTAAGGCGTGGGGTTGAGTGACTAGCCCTGGGCCACTCACTGGTTGGATTGTCCTCTCCATTCTCCTTTGCCTGGCCCTCAGTTTCCAAAGCCCCATACCTATTATGCAAGGGCAATTGGGAAGGTGAGGGGGGCCAAGAGGGGTTTCGCTTGGTTCTCTGAGGAGGGACCTGTCTCCACTCCCCCTTGTCCCTTAAGTCCCCTCCTTCTGCCTGGTGACAGGAGGGAAGGGGATCATCCACTTCTGGTAGGGCCTCTTCCTGCTGCCTGTGCCTCAGGGCATGGCTCCACTAATCTATTTCTCTTTCGAATTCCCTAATAGTTCTTAACCTTTCTACTTCCTCCCTGAGTTCAACCACCTGCCTGAGCAGATCGTTTATTTGATCACACCGCACACAGGCGGTGTCTCTGGCTCCTTCTTATACCAGTGCCAGGCTCAGGCATACATTGCAGCAGGAGACCTGCATGGCCACAAGGTTGCGTGGGAGCACAGTTTGAGTTCCCACATTCTTTCTTGCATTTCTCACAATGGCTTTGGGCCGTCTAGTGGCCATGTTCTTCTCTTGAGCCAGGAGGTGACCAACCACTGCTCTCTGCCTCCCGCACGCCCTGAGCACATCCGCCTGCACGCTGATGTTCCTCCACTTGCACTCACCCAGTCCGTGGCTGGTTCATCGCAAGGCTTGCATAGACCTACCATGCGAGATGCTGCACCCTGCTCGCCTGCTCTCGCCGCGGTGACGCCCACTGGCCGCCTGCGTGCTGGGTGCGCAGTGGCCGGCCGCTGCGCTCCGGGACCGCTCGTTTAGAACTGCCGCGTGTGGTGTTGGCTCTGCCCCCTGCCTCGTCAGCAGCCCGGCCTCGAACTGCTGGTTCTGTCACGAGCTAGTCGCTTTTCCCAGCTTTGAAAACCCCCCAAAAGAGCCCCTTGCCAGCCTTTTCCGCCTCGATCCCCTTCCCCAGCACGGGCTTACCTGCACTGGAGCTGGTCTCCTCCATCTATTGCTTCTCCGTGATTTTATAGAATTGCATTGAGCTTTTAGATGCCAACCCTAATCAAAATAATAATAATTAAACATCTTATTACAGGTATACTTAAATATTTACAGCTTAAACATTCTACGTTGTGTTGTACAAATATACATATGTGTATATGTTGCTTCTTTATATATATTGCAGCTATTTAAACAATCGGGCATGTTAAAAAAAAAAAAACCTCTAAATTCTTTCAGATTTAATAAACTTCAAAATTTTTCATTTTAGGTTCAAGTCAGAATATTCTGGTTACCAAATAAAGCATTTAAATAGATTTGACTGAGTTAGTAGTCCTATAAAGAGAATACAGGCTGATAAAATACATTTGGATTTGAACATTCCTGTTGCATACCAGATGGTGTGGCCTACATACTATGATGGTAATTATGGCAGCTTTTTCTAACATTATGTGTAAACAAAGAACTCTTCAACGTCACTAACAATGTTTTCCTTCCAAAAAGGAAACAGTATTCTGTTAATAGCCAACTATTATTCAAAGACGTAACAATAACAGTTCAGATTCACAGAATAAAATATTTCCATACCCTCTAGAATTCCTTTAACTCACAAACATAAGAATAAGTATTTTGGATTGTATGTTTTTAGGGACAATTATATTTTAATAAATTTAATACATGCTAAAGTGAGGAGTGTCTTATCCTCCTTTGAACAAAATGTGAAGGTTTTCATAACACTGGTAATGGAAATAAGAACATAGACCTGAATCACAGTTTGGATGTGAGCCTTCCAGAGCTTCTGTATTTGTAACTGACATTTGAGGAGAGAAATGGAAAGAAGTCGAAAAGTTTGTTTTGGATATTTCTGAGAGAGAAAAGCAGCAAATCCTGATATTAAATCAGACTTCCCTTTCCTTTTTTCATTTCGCTTCTTCCTAGGATATGAGTAAATGACATTTCAGAAACCCAGTAACATGATTAACTGATTAACCAGGATAATCAAAATTTCCTTCTTTTTCCTTTTTTTTTTTTTTTTAATATTAATAAAACTTGAAGGAGAAAATAGAATGCAAATTCTTTTTCAAGAATCTCCAGAAGTTTTTGTCACATTTTTTACTTTATTTCTGTGTCATTGTGTTTATATTTTCCAAAAATTTACATTAAGAGATGAACAAAGTTCTGAAAAAATTCAGAATTCATTAAGTCTCAACATAAACCTTATAGGATCGTAATAAAAGATTTATTCATTTTGGGATAGTAGATTTTGCTCAGAAATGTAGTAATAGAAGAAATAAAAGACAAGTTATTAATTTTTACATTTCTGCAAGTCTGCTGCAGTACAAAGCTTAAACAGATACTAAAAAAAAAGACTCAATGTTTCTGTTATTTCTTATCCCCTTATATGTATTTCTCCCTTTGCTCTTCTACCTCACCGTATTTGAACAATGATTGTGTGTTAATATGTTGATTGAAATGGACATGACTAATGAAAAAAAATGATGCTGTTCACAGACCCACATATATCAAAGTTATAATGAACAACAAAAGAATGCCAGAATAAAGAAAATTCATTAGAAAAAAGCAGATGAAGGGGGCAATAGTTTTTGTGAACTGATACTGGCATTTCAATAAACTTCTCTGGCATAAGGTCATGATGATTTAACAAGGAAAAAAGAATAGTATCATAGAAAAGCTTTTATTCTTAGGAATACAGAAACAAATACCTCTTAGTGGTACAGATCCTGATGTCAGTGAAGTCAACAGTAAAAAAATCACAAATCCTAGGAGCAATATTTGTAATTCCAATGATCATAAAATACAGACTTCATAACTAGTGACTATGACACAAAAAAGTGCTAGTATCAAATATTTACTGAAACAATGACAACAGAGAATGAAGAATGGATTTTAGATACACATAATCATGTTTCAAACCAGGGCTTACCTATACAGAGATTAATTTCTTTCAGGGTATTTTATTTTCAAATTATTTTTTTCAGCATAATAAACCACAATGATTACATCCAGATGGCTGACTTCACCTTACTTCCTTAAAATCATGTCCAAATGACAGGAAATCAACATAAACAGATGATATATTGCCAGTTACTATATAACATTATAATGTAGATATAACTCAGGAAAACTAGGGTGCTTTGTGCTCTGAGTATTTTCACACCCTCAGCCAAGATGTTGTGAGAGCCTACAAAAATAAAAACTCTGTCATGCCTTAGAATTTAACTGGGCATTTCCAGTTCCCTGATGTTTACTGTACAGGTAGGCAGCTGGGTTTTCTAAAACACCTAAAGCAATAAACACATGGTTGATCATTAGTGCTGGCCACAGGTCTACAAATGGAGAAAGAAGCAAGTGACAAAACAAAACACTGGTGTCCCCTCTGGGACATTGTCCCACACAAGTAACACTTCCAAGTCTTGGTTAAAGAACAGTAGAATTATGAGATTACATTGAGGCATTACTTTCAGAGGGAGGTAAAGGCAGAAGATCAGTTGGCAGATTTGGATCACTCTGCCTTTGCTTCTGGTTTCATTCAGCTTGCTTTGGAGCCCTGATCTTTCACTTCTCCAGACTGGTACCCAGTTAGAGTACACTGGGGTTCTCCTTTCACAAAGTGTTGGGATGCTGCTTCTTATGCACTTTGGTCAGTAAAATGAACTGAGTTCATGAGTGTTGTACTATTGTGGTAAACCCACAAATCTGAAAATGAGAGAGGCGGCTCACCACATCAGTGTCACACTGAGAAATCTTTAATTTTAAAAACTTTAAAGTAAGAAGGAAAAAGAAACCACTGTCTTGTTTGAAGATAGATGGTGTCTATTAGTTATTTGGTGCAAACAATTGTGATCGATTTCTCCATAAATAATTTAAAATTAAATGACAGTTAAAAATTACAGCACCTTTCTTTATATTTTTTAGGAAAAAAAAAGTCTTAGAATCAGTAAATACTAATTTTCTACTTTCAGTTTATAATAGATTACTTTTATATATATATGTGTGTGTGTATATATATATAGTAACAAGTGCATTAAACAGATTTCAGAAGGGGCTCAAACTGTACCAGAAGGGAGGACAACCATCCCAGAAGTGGGAGGACAAACCAAACAGACCCCAAAACTGGGTCCAGAGGGGGACCAGTAAAATAACTGACAGTCTCACTTCAAAGATGATCTGCACCACAGAGTTTGGAATCAGACAGGCATCCCCAGAGAGAGTCCAAGATCTTGTAGAAAGTTCATGCAGACCTGTTTAGGAACAGCACAGGAACATGCAGCACAGGAAGTCCAGAGGGAGAGCAGCTCCATTTTGGATGAAATGTAAGTAATTTTTCTGTTATAGAGACATAAGAGGGTGTAGGACATCACCACTCCGAGCACCCAATAATTGGTGTTAAGTTCTGGTTTTAACTTGGAACATCCAATAGACAATGTTTTCTACATTCTCAGACCAATTTTTATTTTTCCAGATTGTTGTCCTGTTATTGCGTTAAAACAACCAATGGCAGTTACCGATTCTTACTTCCTCAGGATGTTTTCTCCTTTTTCCAGATTATTTTTCACCTTTTCCACCAATAAGTTGCAGCTACAGTTCCTTGTCTTTAGGTTTATCAATGGCTTCTCAGGATGTCCCCATTTTTGAGGTATCCAGCTGTACTTCAAAGATGCCAGCTGCACTTCTCAAGGATTTTTCTGGTTCCTAGTTCCCAGGCTTACAGTTCCCAGGATGGCAGGTATTTTCTCTGTCAGTATTTCAGCAGACATTTTATTCTGTTCAGTAATTTTCCCCTTATAACCAGGTCATCTTTATGGCTGCTCACATCAGGCCTATATACATGTTTATGTAGTCACATTAAGGTACCCACAATGACACATTGGTGAGTCAAAATAGTCCAGCTGTGTAGCCATTCCAGGCATGTTCCAGGGACTCAGATAAGTGTCAAATCCACAAATCTTTGGATTAATCTTTGATACTTTATCAAATCGTAGTCAGTCTTCCTAAAGCACGTTAAAAAGGAGACAAGTAATTTCAGCATGAGCTAAATGCGCCTTGTGAGCAAATGCTAAATCTCATACTAGAAAGCATATGTTAGACAGGAAAATGAGAAACAATACTGAAATAACATCTGTTTAATTTAAAATAATATTGTGTTAACTGACACATCCCAAAGTCTAATTAAAGCATCAGCATTCTACAAACTATTGTAAATTAATCTGAACTGACAAGAGGGGGAAAAAATGTTTCAAATATTACCATAGAACCCTGTAATTCAGTATTTGACAGTCTTAAATTCTGACAAAATACGAGAAAGAAGTGGAATGCAATTCCAGAACAAGTGTAAGAACTTGTTACTGTCAGTAAAAGAATGCACTTCTAACAAAATATCTTAGTGAAAAAATATGCTGAACATGTTCACATTATCCACCTTAAAAGCCTGCAATAATAGCTTGACTATGGAGCATTACATAAATAAATGAATGCAAAGCCTTTCTGTAGACCTGAAGATACAGCTTAGAAAAGATGTTTATATCTACAGACATGTGTGGGCTTTCACATAGATCTTAGAAACAGGTCCTGGAAGTGAAAATACATGACAAGTGGGAAGCTAGGATTCTTGAAAGGTTCAAGGTGTCTGTAATATCCACCGTGATGGATCACGGGAAGAAACACTAAAATATACAGTCTTGCCAAATCACAGGAAGGCTGCAAATAGTGTTCTAAAAGCTAGTATTATTTTCAGTTGTTACTTCCTAGAACTCCTTGCTATTAAACAGTAAAAAAAATAGTTTTTAAAAGCTGTGCATAGTGGAAGAGAGCTTAGCTAACTGAAGAAATGCACAGAAGATGACAGGGGAGAAAGAAGATGAACAGTGACATGAAAAAATATAAGTAGTAGTCTTGTAGAGCTAGGAAAAAGTTTCAGTAAAAAGCATCTGCTTGTTGTCCAATAAAATCCTGGTAGTTTTTTGAGACCTTGTAAAGTTGGGTCATCTGCAGGACCGGTAGGGATATAGTGGGTATTTTGCTAAACAGTATTTCTGATTCTTTTTATCTCCAGGATGGTGTCATGTCTTGGCAGCAGTGATTATCACTTCAAAAAGTGTCCACTCTCTTGGTCTAGTATAACATCTCTGAAGCTCTCAGTGTGGGAGAAAGGGGTCTGAGAAATACAACTGGGCACGGAAAATCATTGCTAGGTTTGCCCCACATTCCCTCTCAACTGCACAGTGTCATTTCCTCCCCTTTGTTTCTCCTTGTTCTTTCACACTATGGAAATCACACAAAAGTGTAAAGTAGACTTTCAAAGCTCAGCTAAATGTTGTTAGTTCATCAGATAACAGCCACTCTAAAGTGCAAATATTAACAATGATTTAAAAAAGCAGATTATTCAGTAGTGACTGCACATTTCAAGTGATGACGCTTCCAGAAGAATTCAGCAACTCCAGGAATAATCATGTAGTGACCAAACACTTCCTCTTGCCAAAAAAGCTTGGCTAGCTGTTTGATATTTGAGTGTAATGTCCAGCAGCAGAGGAAAAACACTGATAGTTTTAAAGATGTAAGTGGATTCAGGGGTACAGAATTATTCAAAATCAGCAGTGTGTTCAAAGGAGCTGAAATCTGAAATTAACACTTTTTACAATGTCAAGTAGCCCCGCTCCTGGGGGTGGTTTGATAAGTGTTGCACCATTAGCACCTCAAATAATACATAGAGGTCTGCATATAGGTGAATGACCGTAAGCATATACTTATTTTACTAGTGGTAACTCTGTAATAACTTGTTTTATATATATATATATATATATATATACACACACACACCCTCTACCAGTGTTCATTTTGTAGTAACCTGTTTTATATACATACATATATAGACACACTTGCTTTACTAACAGCAATATGTAATAAAAAAGTTCACAGAAACACAGCTTCCAAGTCCTTGTGTATTATGGAATACTGCAAACCCCACAGTCAGGACCTTCACACACCCACAGGTCAGGTAACCATTATGGGTCACAACCGTGACAGATGCAATCCTCCCACCCTGCAGCATGATCCACAAATTTGCTGACTGTTCTATTTGCACTCTGTTCTATTATCCGGAAAATGAATCATAGAATCATAGAATTGTTTAGGTTTGACAAGACCTTTAAGATCATCCAGTCCAACCATTGACCCTACTCTACCAGGTCTGCCACTAAACCATGTCTGCCACTAAACCATGTCTCCAAGCACCACATCTACATGACTTTTCAACACATCTAGGGATGGTGACTCAACCACCTCCCTGGGAAGCCTCTTCCAATGGTTGAGAACTCTGTCAGTGAAAAATTTTTTCCTAATGTCCAGCCTAAACCTCCCCTGGCACAACTTGAACCCGTTTCCTCTTGTCCTATTGCTAGTTACTTGGGAGAAGAGATCAGCTCCCGTCTCACTACAACCTCCTTTCAGGTAGTTGTACAGAGCAAGAAGGTCTCCCCTCAGCCTTCTCTTCTCCAGACTAAACAATCCTAATTCCTTCAGCCGCTCCTCATAAGACATGTTCTCCAGACCCCTCACCAGCTTTGTTGCCCTTCTCTGGACACGCTCCAGAACCTCAATGTCCCTCCTATACTGTGGCACCCAAAACTGAACACAGGACTCAAGCTGCGGCCCCACCAGCGCTGAGTACAGGAGCACGATCACTTCCCTACTCCTGATGGCCACACTGTTCTTGATACAGGCCAAGATGCTGTTGGCCTTCTTGGCTACCTAGGAGCACTGCTGACTCATGGTCAGTCGGCTGTCCACCAGGACCCCCAGATGCTTTTCTGCCAGGCAGCTTTCCAGCCACTCCTCCCCAAGCCTGTAGCGTTGCCTGGGGTTGTTGTGACCCAAGTGCAGGACCCGGCACTTGGCCTTGTTAAACTTCATGCAGTTGGCTTCAGCCCATTGATCCAGTCTGTCCAGATCTCTCTGCAGAGCCTTCCTACCCTCAAACAGATCAACACTCCCCCTTAATTTGGTGTCATCTGCAAACTTGCTGAGGGTAAACTCAATCCCCTCCTCCAGATCATCAATAAAGATATTAAACAAGGCTGGCCCCAAAACTGAGCCCTGAGGAACACCACTTATGACCTGCCATGAACTGGATTTAACGCCATTCACCACAACTCTCTGGGCTCGGCCATCCAGCCAGTTTTTAATCCAGCAAAGAGTACACCTGTCTAAGCCACAGGCTGCCAGCTTCTCTAGCAGAATGCTGTGGGAGACTGTGCC
The DNA here is from genome assembly GCA_008921705.1 of Burhinus oedicnemus. Lineage (NCBI taxonomy): Eukaryota > Metazoa > Chordata > Aves > Charadriiformes > Burhinidae > Burhinus > Burhinus oedicnemus. The sequence goes on from VFFE01007188.1 coordinate 80,428, forward strand.
AAAGGCCTTTCTAAAGTCCAGGTAGACAACATCCACAGCCTTTCCTTCATCCACCAGGCTGGTCACCTGGTCATAGAAGGAGATCAGGTTGGTCAAACAGGACCTGCCTTTCCTGAACCCATGCTGGCTGGCCCTGATCCCCTGGTTGTCCTTCGCATGTCGCATGAGTGCACTCAGGATGATCCGTTCCATGATCTTTCCTGGCACTGAGGTCAGGCTGACAAGCCTATAGTTGCCTGGATCCTCCTTCTGGCCCTTCTTGTAGATGGGTGTCACACTGGCAAGCCACCAGTCATCTGGGACCTCCCCTATTGACCAAGACCTCTGATAAATGATGGAGATTGGCTCGGCAAGCTCCTCTGCCAGCTCCCTCAGCACTCTCGGGTGGATCCCATCTGGGCCCATAGACTTGTGGCTGTCCAGTTGGTGTAGCAGGTCACTAACTGCTTCCTCTTGGATTATGGGGGGTTTATTCTGTTCTTCATCCCTGTCTTCCAGCTCAGGGGGCTGAATACCCTGAGGATGCCTGGTCTTACTATTAAAGACTGAGGCAAAGAAGGCATTAAGTACCCCAGCCTTCTCCTCATCCTTGTTGACAATCTTCCCCTCCGCATCCAATAAGGGGTGGAGAGTCTCCCTGGCTCTCTTTTTGTTGTTAATGTATTTGTAAAAACCTTTTTTGTTATCTCTTACGACAGTGGCCAGGTTAAGTTCTAGCTGATTTTTTGCCTTTCTGATGTTTTTTATGCATGACCTAACTATATCCCTATATTCTTCTTGTGTTGCCTGCCCCTTCTTCCAAAGGTGGTAAACTCTCCTTTTTTTCCTGAGTCCCAGCAAAAGCTCCCTGTTCAGCCAGGCCAGTCATCTTCTCCGCCGGTTCATGGAATCACGGAAACACGGAATTTTCAGAGTTGGAAAGCACCTCTAGAAATCATCTAGTCCAACTCCCCTCCTGATGCAGGAATGCCTAGAACACATTACTCAGGACTGCATCCAGGCGGGTCTTGAAAATCTCCAGAGAAGAGGACTCCACAACCTCCCTGGGCAGCCTCTTCCAGTGCTCTGGCACTCTCAACATAAAGAAGTTTTTTCTCAGGTTTGAATGGAACTTCCTATGTTCCAGCTTGTGCCCATTGCCCCTCGTCCTGTCACTGGGAACCACTGAAAAGAGTCTGTCTCCATCCTCCTTCAACCCACCCTTCAGATACTTCTAAGCAAGAATAAGGTCTCCCCTCAGCCTTCTCTTCTCCAGGCTAAAGAGTCCCAGCTCTCTCAGCCTTTCCTCATAAGGGAGGTGCTCCAATCCCCCAGTCATCTTTGTTGCCCTACCCTGGAGTCTCTCCAGAAGTTCCCTGTCCCGCTTGAGCTGGGGAGCCCAGAACTGGACCCAGTATTCCAGTTGTGGCCTCACCAGTGCCGAGTAGAGGGAGAGAATGACCTCCCTCAACCTACTGGCCACACTCTTCCCTATGCAGCCCAGGATTCCATTGGCCTTCCTGACCACAAGGGCACATTGCTGGTTCATGGATAATTTCCTGTCTACCAGGACCCCCCGATCCTTCTCCTCCGAACTGCTTTCCAGCAGGTCCACCCCTAGCCTATAGTGGTGCCTAGCATTCTTTCCCCCCAGGCGCAGGACCCTACGCTTGCTCTTGTTGAACCTCATTAGGTTCTTCTCTGCTCAGCACTCCAGCCTGTCCGGGTTTACCACACATGGGGACAGCCTGCTCCTGCGTCTCCAAGACTCCTTCTTGAAGAATGTCCAGCTTTCCTGGACCGCTTTGCCCTTCAGAACTGTCTCCCAAGGGACTCCCTCAACAAGTGTCCTGAACAGGTTGAAGTCTGCCTTCCGGAAGTCCATGGTAGTGGTATAAAAAATGTATAAAAAATATAAAAATTTTAAACTGCAGTAGCCCCAGTATCAGTAATAACTGGCCATCGGTAGGATTCTATGCCAGTAATCATAATGCTATGAGCCCAGCAGTTCAGCCAATTCCACAGTCAGTTAGTAGTCCCTCTGTCCAAGCAATACATCTTTAGTGTGCCTCCAGGGATAACACAAGGTTGGGCGTTCATCTCAAAAGCCTGGCTAAAGCCAAAGTAGACAATATCCGCTTTTCTTTCCTTTTCCACTGAATCACTTGTTTCATCATAGAATGCAATCAGGTTGGTTTGGCACAATTTGCCTTTGGCAAATCCACATTAGCTGCTCCCAAATACCTTTTTGTTCTTGAAGTGTCTGGACATAGTTTCCAGAATAATTTGTTAATTTAAGTTGAACCTGTAGTTTTCCAAATCCTCCATCTTACACCTTCTTGAAAATGATCATGATGTCTCCCTTTCTCATTGTCAAACATCTTCCCAGATCACCTGTAACTCCAATGATTGACATGAATATGATTCATCCACAGTTATTGGGTGTGAAACTGGTATTAGTTAAGGGTAATCTCATGGTGTAATTCGTACAGTAGGTCAGAGTATCTTACCATGTGTAAACCTATATTCTTCTTACTCATGAAGATCTGAGGACTTAAAATAGTGACCTGAGGGTGATCAGGTCCAATACTCTGCTGTATTTACGTTTGTTACTAAAAATAGAGGGCATCCGTGGGAGATGTCTGTTTGGCAGAGATTACAAAGAGATACACAAAGGGAGGCTGTACTCTTAGCTTTACTGGAATGCTGTTGAAGCGATGGAAGATACACAATACTTCAAACTACCCAGAGGAATACAGGAATTTGTATAACTCATATTTATATGGCAGGTTGTCCTGGTTTGAGGTAAAACAGGACCAATTTTGTTCAGTAACTTTACTTGTTAGCTAGGCCTCTTCTAACTGCTGAAATTAACAGCATGTTGTGCAGAAAACTGTTCGCTCTCAGAGTGATAAGACCCATGTTTATAGCTGATGCCAAGGAATGGTGTGCAGAGAGGCTCTTGCTGACACTTACTGCTATAACAACCAAGGCCAGCCAACTTTGTTACTTGCCCCATTGGAGGGTCGGAAGCGGAAAAGCATAGAGGGGTCACACCTGCGGGGAGGAGCGGACAGGACAGGTGACCCAAAACTGACCGACAGGATATTCCATCCCATCTGCCTCATGCTCAGTATAAAAGCTAAGGGATCAAAGGGTCAGTCCTCTTTCTTCAATGGCCGGCGTCCTGGGAGGACTCTGTCTCTGCGTCTGCCTTTGATCCTGATCCTGATCCTGACTCCAGATCCGGAATCCAGTTCCCGTCCGTCACTGAGTCCAGTCTGGGACTTCCCCAGTGCCTGCTGGTGACGTGACTGTCATCCTGGGAGCTTGATACGGCTTTGTATGTTTCATTTCCTTCTAAACTCTTAAGTCTCTTTTTCTCTCTCTTTTTCTCTCTCTTTCTTGCCTCCCGAGCGGAGCAGGAGAGAGAGAGCATTTGTCGTTCCACCGGATTGGGCCAATCTGGCCCAAACCACAACACAGGTATAAAACTTTCTCTAAACCTTAAATGAAATGGATAATAGGACAACATTACATTAGGAGTTCTAGTTTCGTATTAAATTAACTGAAGTGCTGTCTTATTTATCAGAGTAGCGAACAATAACTCCCAGAAGCTGAAGACAGGGCAGTAGGAAAAAGAGTAATAGATTATGCTGTCGTGGGGGAAAAAGGAACACCAAATAATGTGATGCAGTAAACTCAATGAAGTGTACCAAGCAACAGGGAAGCTGTGTCAAGGAAAGTTTTACAAACACATACACATGCACACACACATGCACAGTTACAGTTAGCTGAGACCTGTCCCAGTCACCACACACGTGAGTTGAAACAGCCCAGCCTGAAGAGACACAACACTGACTCCTACCACCATCTGTGTAAAGCTCTGGGCAGGGCTCTGCTCTGACACCTCGAGTCCCCTGCTTCTATGCATGTTGGGCAGTGGCTTGGCAGTGTTCCCCAGGTCTCTGCGATTAGATGGGGTTTACAGTTAGATATCAGCACAGGCTGTTGACCAAATAGGTTGATATCCTGTTATATCTCTCCAGCAAGTGTAGATATTGTTATCTTTTCATTTGTTGATCCATCACCCATGCCAAGGCTCATCACTCAGGTTTTGTCTGCATTGTCGTGTTTGGTCATAGACCACTATACCTGTTTGGGTTGCAGTTGGCTCTTGGCCAAAATGGCCATGGTAGGTCCATATCAGGTGCCCTAATAATCTCACCCTGCTTTCAAGATCTGATGCTTGGGATTCTCATCTTTTCCTGAATGGACAAATTCCTGAATATTTACTGCTAGGAGAATATTATTTTTCAGTGTGGGAAATTAGTAATGCAACTGCACTATGGAAATGAAGAATACTATCACATCCATCCCTCTGCTATATTCCTTACCTTGGTAGTAGACTATCAAACTAGCTAGAGGCTGTATTTGCCATTAGTGGTCACTCTTCTGAAATGGTTGATGGGAACTTTCAGGTTGCTGGTGACCAAGGGTGTCTTGAGAGTAGCTTCTCTCTGTGTGATTTGGGTAGAAAAAACCCCTTAATTCTGCACATAGCCTTCTATAAACACATAAAGAATTTTTCTATTTAGTTCTGTTATAAAACCGTTTTCATTTCATTCCAATAGCCTCCCAACTTTCACGGCATATTTTGTTCAGTACAAAATCTCTAAGTCTAAATGCTTGGAGCTGAAGATGAGCCTATAAGCAGAAAATTTCCTTCCTGCAATAAATTTTTGCAGTATAGTAAGTTTAGAAATTTTTGGTATTCTGAAAATGGAAATTTTTAAACTGCAGCTTTTAATACCAAATTAGATAGCATTATTAATATTATATCTGGTAATTTTTGAGGTGATCAAAGTCACCTCACCTGCTAATCATTTAGAAAAACTGTAAGGAATAAATGGAGTATAAAAGTAGTTTGGCACTTCTAAATCTCTTTTATCTCCCCTGTAACATTTCTTCTTTAATTCAGAGGATGTTTCAGCCACAAAATACTTAAACACCACAGATTTTACTCACAGCTGGAAGGACATTATGACCAAAGGAAGAAGTTTCCAAAAGTTCATAATAGAGTAAACAATGGACACTGAAAAATGTGCTTGTGTCTCAAACAGCTTGGAATATTGGTTACATTTTCATGACATTCCTGGCAATTTCAGAATATATGAATGACTGCCCTGCATCTAGGTCAACTGACAATCTATTTAGAAGAACAATTGGCAGTACAAGTCAAGTGAAGGAAATGAAAATGGAACATGTACTATTTTCCCAAAATATAATCTTAATTCTTACAACTTCCTGTAGTCATAATTTTTTTTTTCTTTTTTGAGCTGGTTATTATAAGTTCCAGTTCAATAATCCTTTATGATTTTTTTCTATTAATTAGTGCAATCACACTGAAACTACCTAGACTTTAAGTTTCTATGTTTTCTACTGTTCATTGAAAGTTATTCACTTGAAGACAGGCATCTTTGCACATTGGAAATAAAGTGAGTATTTACAGTCTTTAGAAACATATGTTTTTCTTTCTCTTACAGCTACTAAATAGAGCATTTGACATGCACGCACATGTCAGCCTGCTCTTTTTTCTTGGACTGTATGGTATAAGTTAAAAAAATTGAAAGAAGGAACAAAACAAGGAAATGGGAGGGGAGAGAGAATATAAAATTGGAAAAAATCTGAAACAGATGAATGGAAAAGGAGAACAGATGCAGTAAGAATCCATAGAGGAGAAGAAAATAGATAATAATACCAAGAAAGGTTTATTAACAGTTAATCACAAAAGAAATAATATTGCATTAAGCAAAGAGGAAAATTCTGACAATTGACATACAGTGCTTGATCTGCAATTCCAGTCTTCTTGTCGGGTTAAGCTAAGAAAAAAACTGTAATAAGTATACAAGAAAGAAATTAATGCTGAGATTACAGCACGTATGGAAAGGTTTTTTAAATTTTTTTTTATTACATTAATACATGTGTAAATTACGGACACCATTCATGATGTTGCCTTGTATTATCACAGACACAGGTTAATCTGTATTGTACTGCATTATAATGTAATAGAGACGAGTAAAGATGTAATAAGTTTTTGTAAAACTTACTGAAATGTTGCCTGTATATGAATACAGCTAATAGAGGCAACCCACAGGTGTAGCACTTTGCACAGCAGTTTGCAGAGAGGGGCACACAGAAGGGGGGCAGCAACTCTGCTGAGGGCAGTGCACATGTTCAGAAATGGTGATGATGCACCGCCAGGAGTGGTCTCCAGCATGTGCTGAAGTAATTATCCCTGTCAAATCAGAGGCCTCAGCCCAGAACTAAGGAGGATGTAGCTGTCCAGGTCCTGGGCTGCTGGGACACCTGGAACCACCTGCTGAGGCTGGGGGAGCAGGAGGTAGGTTCCTTGCCTGCAAGAGGTGGGCAGCGGTGGAGGGTTTGTGTCACCAAGTGAAAGAGTTAAAGGAGGAGGTCAGCAGTTAGTGCAGCAGCAGAGATCACCAGAAAGAGATAACCAGATCTTCTTCAAGACTCTGCAGCTTCAAAAGCCCAGATCCCTAGCTGTACCAAAGAAAGGGCAGGCAAATTCTGTGCCTGTCAGGGTGGGAAGTGGAGACTCCTGCAAAGGCTGGAAGCTTGTGACTTCTGGCACTAGGAGGGAAGCTCTTGATCTGCCTGCAGGTCCACAGCTACTGAAGAGATTTAGTGCCCTGATAGCAGGCGAGGGGCTGGAGCTGTATCCAATGAAACATCTGAGATGGTTGAGTAATACTGCCAGGAAAGACCTGAGAAGTATCACAGGTGACTAAATGTGTCTGGGCCAATACTCCTCAATCCTGACAGTGAGATGAAAGGCCTTAAGGAGAAGGATTGTCTGCGTCAACAACTGTTTGGGCAGCTGGTGTCAGCAGTAGGGCTGCAGTTTCTGTGATCAGGGGACCCTCTTTGAGGACCAAGGAATGCTTGGAAGAGATGGGACCCACCTGACTAAGGGGGACAAACACATCTTTGCCAGCAAGCTGGCCAATCTGATGAGGAGAACTTTAAACTGAGAATGACAGGGGAGGAAGAAGGATGACAAACAATGAAATAAGGAAGTGGTAGACCAGGTTGTAAAGCAAAGGGGTTATCATAATCAGCAAGATAGGGATCACCCTGACCATGTGCATCATAGTTGGGAGATTAACCACAAGACCTGCTACAGAGGTAAAATTTTGGGGCATCATTTGCCAAAGTAATACATGATAGAACCAGACAGCAAGGTTCAGTTAAAATTGCATGTAAATATTTGTACTGACACTCCCTCCTCAGAAGAAATTAATCTCTGCTGAGGTCCTGGACAGGGTGCAAAACAGCCAGTCACTAATGGTGTACACTGGGGCTAATTTTGTTTAACATCTTTGTTAATGACCTGGATGATGTGTCAGAGTGCACTATCAGCAAGTTTATAAATGATACAGAACTGGGAGAAGTAGTTGATACAACAGATGGCTGAGAGGGACCTCAAAAGTTTAGAGAAATGTGAAGAGAAAAAACACATGAAGTTCAGCAAAGGGAAATGCAAAGTCATATCCCTGGGAAGGAGTAACCCCAGGCACCAGGATAGGATGCAGAAACCAGCTGAAAGCAGTTTTGCAGAAAAAAACCTTGTAGGTCCTGATGAAAAACAGGTTGACCAGAAGCCAGCAATGTGCCCTTATGGCAAAGAAAGCCATCAGTTTCCTGGACTGTGATAGAAATAGCATTAGGAGCATTAGGTCGAAGAAGGTGATCCTTCCCCCTTACTCAGTACTGGTGAGGCCACATCTGAAGTCCTGGATCAAGGTCCCTGGTACAAGAAAGGCAAGCCCAGTGAAGGGCCATTAAGATGATTAACAGACTGGAGCATCTTACATTCAAAGAAGCTGAGACAGTTGGAACAGTTTAGCCTGGAGAAGAGAAGGATTAGCAGGGATCTGATCTGTGTGTGTAAATACCTGGTGGAAGGGAGGAAAGAAGATCATATCATAGAATCACCTAGGTCAGAAGGGACCTTTAAGATCATCGAGTCCAACCATCAACCTAACACTGCCAACACCACCACTAAACCATGTCTCTCAGCAACATGTCTACCTGTCTTTTAAATACCTCAAGGGATGGTGGTTCCACCACTTCACTGGGCATCCTGTTCCAATGCTTGACAAGCATTTTGGTGAAGAAATTTTTCCTAATATCCAACCTAAACCTCCCCTGGCACAACTTGAAGCTGTTTTCTCTTGTCGTGTCACTTATTACTTGGGACAAAAGACCAACACCCACCTCACTACAACGTCCTTTCAGGTAGTGATAGAGAGCAATAAGGTCTCCCTTCAGCCTCCTTTGCTCCAGGTTAAACAACCCCAGTTCTCTCAGCTGTGCCTCATAAGACTTGCGCTCTAGACCCTTCACCAGCTTTGTTGCCCTTCTCTGGACACGCTCCAGCATCTCAATGTCTTTCTTGTAGTGAGGGGCCCAAAACCGAACACAATATTTGAGGTGGGCCCTCACCAGTGCTGAGTACAGGTGGACAATCACCTCCCTAGTCCTGCTGGCCACACTATTTCTGATACAAGCCAGGATGCTGTTGGCCTTCTTGGCCACCTGGGCACACTGCTGGCTCATATTCAGCTGCCTGTTGACCAACACCCCCAGGTTCTTTTCTGCCAGGTAGTTTTCCAGTCACTCTTCTCCAAGCCTGTCGTGCTGCATGGGGTTGTTGTGACCCAAGTGCAGGACCTGGCTCTTGGCCTTGTTGAACCTCATACCATTGGCCTTGGCCCATTGATCCAGCCTGTCCAGATCGCACTGTAAGGCCATCCTACCCTCAAGCAGATCAACACTTCCACTTAATTTGGTGTCATCTGCAAACTTACTGAGGGTACACTCAATCTCCTCGTCCAGGTCATTGATACAGATTTTAAAGAAAACAGGCCCCAATACTAGGCCCTGGGGAACACCACCTGTGACCAGCCACCAGCTGGATTTAACTCCATTCACCACCACTCTGAGCCCAGCCTTCCAGCCAGTTTTTGACCCAGCAAAGAGTACACCCATCCAAGCCATGAGCAGCCAGTTTTTCCAGGAGAATGCTGTGGGAAATGGTGTTGAAGGCTTTACTAAAGTCTAGGTAAACAACATCCACAGCCTTTCCCTTGTCCACCAAGCGGGTCACCTGGTCGTAAAAGGAGATCAGGTTAGTCAAGCAGGACCTGCCTTTCATGAACCCATGGTGACTGGGCCTGATCACCTGGTTGTCCTGCATGTGCTGCATAACAGCACCCAGCATGATCTGCTCCATAATCTTCCCCAGCATCAAGGTCAGACTGATGTGCTGGTAGTTCCCCCAGTCCTCCTTCTGGCCCTTCTTGTGGATGGGCATCACACTTGCTAATCTCCAGTCAACTGGAACCTTCCTGGTTACCCAGGACTAATAAATGATGGAAAGTGGCTTACTGTGCACCTCCACCAGCTCCCTCAGCACCCTCGTGTGGTTCCCAGATGCAGCCAGACTCTCCTCAGTGGTGCCCAGTGACAGAGCAAAGGGAAATGGGCACAAACCAAAATACATTTAAATGTAAGAAAAAACTTTTTTCCTGTAATGGTGATGGAAAACTGGAATGGATTACCTCCCTGAGATGTGGTGGAGTCTCGTTCCGGAGAGATATTCAAAACGTGACTGGACACAACCCTGGGCAATGTGCCCTAGGGAATCCTACTCTAAGCAGGGAGTTTGGATTCAATGACCTCAACAGGTCTCTTCCAACTTCAGCTTTTCTGTATTCTGTGATTTCTTTTATAAAGGATTAGTTTTTAGAAGCTCTGACTTTTGATATTGTAATTTTTCATCATAATTTCCTTCCTTGTAACTTGATTTGGCACTCTTTCTTATTTCAATTTATAAAAATAATAATTTCAAGTTGAACTTGTCTTCTCTCTGGAACATACTTACTTTTCCTCACCTCCTGAATAATATTTCTATTTCTTTTTCTTTTACAGAGGTATTGCCTTCCCACCCTGCTGATTTATATTAACCTTTGTTTTTATTTGCTGGCTTATACAAAACAGAGTCATCAATGATTTTCTGTTTGTGTGTGTTCTGTTTCCATGAAATGGGACAAAACAAGAATTAATGATTTAGAGTGAAATCACCTAACATGTACGTTTTAGGAAAATATTTGCTAAGGGAAAATAGTAAAGAAAGTGATTCTTATTTACAATTTACACCTTTAGCACGCCTTTAGATACATAATTCTATATTTGTACAGATTTATTCCTATGCAGTATTTCTGAAATCTTAAAGCTGAAATTTATCAAGGTTATCAAATCAATATATAAAACTTGTGATGTGTATGGAGAAGTTTCTCTTTTCATAATTCCAGGTATATTTGCATGTATTTCTTACTTTAGTACCATTTGTTTTTCAATATCCAAACCAGTAATTTAATATATGAACAAATATTCACGCAAACTTAAGCCCAAATCTATTTGATTAGACTAGAAGTTGCTGCTTTCATAGATGTTAGTGCATGCTTGTATATATTGTCTATATATGTGCACATACATAATATACATGCGAGTATAATGTATGCATGCATTGTTTTTTATATATGTATGTATATTATACACACACATATATAAAAATATGCACAGATATACCAGGACAATAAACATAAAACAAAGGTAAAGAAAGAATTTTATATTGTTTCTCCCTTTAAAATAACATTTTGTCTATCGTAATGTTAGAAAAGTCAAAACTTAGTTTTCTCCAGAATATCTATTTTATTGCCATTAATAATTTACCATGACCTCAATGAAAAAGTATAATAGATAGCTGGTGAACAAAAATTCTTGTAGGTCTTGAAATCAATCTGAGTGCTGAGTAACAATTCTCAAAGATTGATCCATTTCTGAAGTCAGCACAAAATGCACTTTTATAGTTTAACTCAAGATTTAGATCTCTCTTGTCACTTTAAATTTTAACAAATCAGCTATAAATATTTATTCTAAGGGGACAAGAATGATATCTCCCATGTTATTCTGACACCTACAATCCTAACTCTTTTCTATGTCACCATTCTTTGTTAAATTGTTGGAAAATGACATCTGTTTTAGACAATGAGGTCCCATTAGATCACGTAAATTTTCTTCCACGTTCTTCTGATGTCCATGATGATATGTTACATACATTAAACATATATCTCATAATGTTTTCTAAAGTCATTAAAAGAAATGAAATAAATTTCACTTTCGATAAAAGAGAGAATATTGTTCGCTGGATGAATAAGAAACAAAGAACATCTTAGTCTTGAGCTCTAAACAATTGTTAAATTGAGACCACTTGTAAACTTTATTCAAATGGATTGCAGAAGCATCTATTGTATAGTGAAAAATGTAAAGAAATACACACACAACAACGCTGAAAAGAAGAGATTAAAGCCATTTGTTAAATTCCATTACATTTGGAAAACTACAGATGAAGGGTTTTTTTAAAATTATTTACATTTCTATGGATGTAACATAAGAAAAAACAACAACAAAAAAACCTCCCAAAAATACCCCCCCACAAAACCCAAAAACGTGGAACTCTTCATTTTTTAGCAAGTTAGAAGACAGAATATTAAGACATTTACAGAAAAGACCTACATGATCATGACAGGTTTGCTTTACTAGTGAAAGTTTTGAGAGCTACATATCTTTAAGATTTGAAGTGCACCTTTTTTGTTTAGAAGTACCTGTCTTCAAAGTTATATATGTTAAATATTTCTTGTTCAATAATCAGATAAAAAGCATTTCAAACCTGTAGTCTATCACATATCCTTCTGTCTTCAGTGACATTCAAGTGTGAATTCACAGGCTGGTAGAGTAATGCATGGAAGAACTGTACAGAAAGGCAGGTGCTTGTATCCAGATATCCTTACTCTTTTATCAACTCTACTTGAGTAAGATAGAGATGTCACATCCTGTAGCTCAGATGTAATTCACATATAAAGACATCAGAAACAAATTTCACCTTTGATTTGCTACTTTGTTACTTTGTAGGTGTGGGACTCCAAAGCTTTCTGGTTCCTAAGACTCACATCCTAATGGAAAAGACGCACATCTTAAGGATGAGAAAAAATTGTACAAGATTCTTTCTTTCTTCCTCTCATTTCTTGCTCTTTTCATTGAAATTTAATTTCCAAAGAAGAAATTTTGATGGATTCAGACAAATGTTTTCGCCTGAAGGACTGGAGTTACACAACAGAGAACATCTCATTTCCCATAGGAATGCATTTTATGATAGAATAACACTTCAGAGATGTTTCTTTCTCTCCATATTATCAGGTCCCATATAAAGGCCCTAAATGACTAACTTATTCTAAATATCTTCCTTTCAGTTAGCTATATGTAAGTACTGTGAGATATGAAATCCTGTCAAAACAATTAGAAACTGGTGTCACCATTGATTATCAAAGTTGTGTTAAAATGTAAGAAATTTTAATGAAATTCAGTACGGATTTAGTTTAGGGGATGCAGAAGAAATTAAATTTTTTCCATTTCTTTTCCTTTAAATTATGCATCTGACATTTATTATGACATTTTAGCATACTGGGAGAGAAATTTTTATTACCCACCTATTTTATTATTTGGACTAATTTTGCTTAAATAGCAAATATGTGAATATCTTAAAAACCTCTCTCTCCTAGCTATCAGAAAGTTTCTTCCCAACAGGCTACAACCATGTACACTTAGTTATGTCTTTTAATTTTTAGAATTATTTTTTAATTGTAAGTCATTTATTCATATCATTTATGTGTTGGACACTTGTGAAGACTTTAATTTTCTTTGTTTTAGAGACTTTTTTGATAGATGAAGAGACATCGTCAGCTAGTTCATTTCATATAGAGATGTGATTAGACAGATAAATGCGTTCATGAACAAAATAAGGCTGGAAATTAATAATAAATTTCTGTCATTGAATGATAACAGATGTCTTGCATGACTACTTCTGAAAAATATGGTCAATATATAGTGAGACTAACAGTTTTAACCAATTTCTAGAGGCTTACTAGTTAAATTTTAGAGATTGGAGGTAGTCACACTAAAGAATAGTTATCAGCTATCTGTAGGTTATAAGTTATATAAAAAGCTTTTCTACACAGTGCAGTGATCCAAAGAAATCTAATATTTTTGATCATAAAATGACCAATCCTCTTCAAACCAATGGTGATATCACGCTATAGATAAATTTGTTTGTTTTGCACATGTCTATCAACATCCAAATGTGATGGAAAACATTGAATAATTGTGAGCTATTTTAACTATTTTTAATAAAAAGCTGTAGGTCGACGAGACTTGACTTGAGATGGGACACCTCAGCTACTGACTTAAGAGTTTTTTGTATAATTGTACATTTTATGTGGATTTACTTGTGTTTTGAAAGGCTTTTCAATATTTTCCTAAGCAAAGTGAAATATTTAAAAGAATAAACTCTTTGTAAAAATACCTGTTATGTCTTTCTTGTTATAGTTCTAGACTGAAATAATTTTCTGTAATAATCTATATCTACAACCTAAAATATATTTGCAGAATTTAATGATCAAAGTTCTGAGCAACTGACATAAAAAGACCTATTCATTCATTTGACAATCCAGTATTTTTCCCTCTGATAGGTACCATTTTCAAAATTTCCTGTAAAACCCTTTTGGATTCTTTATTGATGAGTAGACAGATATCCCTGATGGTTTTTAACCACTGTTCCATTTTCCTGGAAAAACTGTTCCATTTTTTTCTCTTTCTTCACATTCCATTATGTATATATTGCTAATAAATACAGAGAAAGATTAAATATATGATTACTGATAGACTATCTCTGTTTGTCTTTTTTACAGCTCCCACATTTTTCTAATTTATTAGTATGCCAAGCATGGCATATTAATACATTCTATTCCTGTGCAGTGCATTTTGATTGATTGTTCCCTTATTGCTCTTTTCTAAACATGTTTAAAAGTTCATATTTTCTGAACACCAGAGTGACTTTTTTTCAGCTGAGTAAGAATAAATATGATTTCTGGAAAAAAAGAAAAAAATATTTCATAACAGAAGGAAGTAGGGCAGATGAGATTTAAATATTAGAAAAAGAAAAACAGAAATTGAAAAAAAACAATCCGAAGAGCAAATTAGCTCATCCAAAAACACTAGCACAGTATAATAACTGAACAGAACATAACAGAATAGGTCTTGTAATTTAGCTTTGGTCTATATTTAAATACTTTGATGACTTAACTGTGCCCTGTAGTAATATGAAAAATAAAGTAAATAGCCTACATGACTTTGGCAATAATGTTATATCCAAGATCTAGGAGCAATAGTAAAAATCCCTTTAACTGGATTTTCTCTTTTGGGAAAAGAATCAAGCAAGGATTTGTGGATTCTGTCAATATGTATTCTGCCATTTTTCCAAAAGGCAGTTTTAATAAAAATGTAGTAACAAAGCTTTTTTTTGCTTATATTATATATAATAGCAAAACAAAACAGAACAAAAAAGTTTGAACATATTTGGAAGTCTGCAAAACAGATGATAGAAAGGATTTTAGTAAGGATTTTTCTCTTTTTCTTGACAGCTTGTGCTCATTACTCCAACTGATGAAGTAAGGTTAAGTCTGATCATTAAAGATTTTCTTTACTTTTCTGTGAAAGCCTACCACGCTTTATCCATAAGCTTACGAGAAGCATAAGTCTGGGACGAAACAAAAAATTTTTTGTTTAAAATTAAACTTATATCTAGTAATTAGGTGTTGTTTTCTAGAATTTTTCTATGGTGTAAGTGCACAAGCTCTCTGTGGACTCTCAGGATAGGTTATGAGGACAAAAAGTCAAGAAGATCATGATATAAGGAAGGTGCACAGTGTCTCCTGTTTCTGAATGTTCTGGTGAAATTCTGACTAGAAGTGCAGGACTCGAAACTTGATTAAGCCACAGCCACAGTATTTAACTTAACAGCTATAAAATTGACTGCTTTCTTATTATATAAATTCTGTTCTTTATAGAATGAATAATATAAAATTAAATGGTTTTATTTCTCTTCTAATCTATAAATGTTTCCTTAATATTTGTTCTCATTTCTTTGTAAGATGCATCAGATTCTTGTCTTTTATTGTTAATGCTGTTTTGATTTCCTTGACTTTAAAGCACTGATTTTGTAACTGTAGATGAATTTGTTCCTCTGCTTCATCATTATCTTGAGATTTTAGTTCTACTTTTCTGAAATCCAGATATAGCGTTTGAATTATATATGGTGGGGTTTTTTCTTCACTTGTTCTTGCTTTAAATTAAATTAGAAATAAACTTTTTATTTGTAAGTCATACTTTAATTAAAGCACAGTACTTTTAATAATAGGTAAATAAGAATAAGTCCTCTAATGTTCAGAGTAATTGATTTTACACACCACAGTGACATGAACCAGATGAAGAATCAAGTAAAAAAATCTTATTTATTTTTATGAATATTTTATTTACATAATAAAGATACTACTTTTAGCATCTCTCTTTGTTCTCATGCTACTGCTTCTTTCTGTCCCTCTCCTGCTAGTATCTGCATGCATGCAGAGGAAATGCATAAAGACATAAAGTTATGCCTTTAAAAGGAAATGGTATTCCGAGGTAAAGAAAATAATACTGTCATATTTGTTTATTTTATTGAGTGAAGATTAGCAGTGTTTCTTTCAGTGCACTCACACTAATTTTTTTCTGTGATTTTTACAGAATTAGCACAGCTGGAATTACCAGGAAAATCAATTAATCTCTAATGATCTTAAACTCATGTTTTTGCTATTTCTGTGTCACTGGTGTTCTAATAAAGGCTGAAATCCTGCAGGTTCTACATACAAAGAAATGCCATTTCTGGATAAGAAATATACATTGTACAGTTTTAGGAATTTGTTAATTGTACTACATAAGTGTGTCTATGAAGCTCTTTTCAGAAAACTCCTAGATGATTAATAGCTGTCTTCAATACTGATGCCTAAGTACCTGTTAGCTCTTTTCATAGAATCATACAGTCATAGAACAGTTTGGGTTAGAAGGGACCTTAAAGATCATATAGTTCCAAACCCCCTGCCATGGGCAGGTACACCTTCCACTAGACCAGGTTGCCCAAAGCCCAATCCAACCTGGCCTTGAACACCTCCATAGATGGGGCATCCACAGCTCCTCTGGGCAACCTGTTCCAGTGTTTCACCACCCTCACAGTAAAGAATTTCTTCCTAATATCTAATCTAAATCTACCCTCTTTCGGTTTAAAACTGTTACCCCGCGTCCTATCACTACACACCCTGATAAAGAGTCCCTTTCCACCTCTTCTGTAGACCTCCTTTACCTACTGGAAGGCTGCTATAAGGTCTCCCTGGAGCCTTCTCTTCTCCAGACAGAACAACCGCAACTCTCTCAGCCTGTCTTCACAGGAGAGGTACTTCAGCCCTCTGATCATCTTTGTGGCCCTCCTCTGGACCTGCTCCAATAGGTCCATGTCCTTATGTTGGGGCCCCAGAGCTGGACGCAGTACTCCAGGTGGGGTCTCAAGAGAACAGAGTAGAGGGGGAGATTCACCTCCCTCAACCTGCTGGCCACTGTTCTTTTGATGCAGGTCAGAATACGGTTCGCCTTCTGGGCT
This sequence comes from Burhinus oedicnemus, assembly GCA_008921705.1. Taxonomy (NCBI): domain Eukaryota; kingdom Metazoa; phylum Chordata; class Aves; order Charadriiformes; family Burhinidae; genus Burhinus; species Burhinus oedicnemus. Next base: position 97,082 of record VFFE01007188.1, read on the forward strand.
GCAAGTGCACATTGCCAGGTCATGTTGAACTTCTCATCAATCAACACCCCCAAGTCCTCCTCAGGGCTGCTCTCAATCCATTCTCTGCCCAGCCTGTATTTGTGCTTGGGATTACCCTGACCCATGTGCAGGACCTTGCCCCTTGTTCTTGTTGAACTTCATGAGGTTTGCATGGTCCCACCTCTCAATCCTATCAAGGTTCCTCTGGAATGTATCCCTTCCCTCCAGCATGTTGACGGCACCACACAGGTTGGTGTCATCAGCAAACTTGCTGAGGGTGCACTCAATCCCAGCATCCCTGTCACAGACAAAGATGTTAAACAGCACTGGTCATAGTATTGACCCCTGAGGAAAGGCACTTATCACTGGTCTCCACTTGGTCGTCAAGCCATTGACTGGACCTCTTTGAGTACAACCGTCCAGCCAATTCCTTATCCACCAGGTAGTCCATCCATCAAATCCATGTCTCTCCAATTTAGAGACAAGGATATTGTGCAGGACAGTGTCAAATGCTTTGCACAGGTCCAGGTAGATGATGTCGGTTGCTCTTCCCTTACCCACCAACGCTGTAACCCCACTGTAGAAGGCCAGCAAATTTGTCAGACAGGATTTGCCTTTAGTGAAGCCATGTTGACTGCCACCTGTCACCTCCTTATTTTCCACGTGCTTTAGCAGGAGGATCCGCTCCATGATCTTGCCAGGCACAGAGGTGAGAGTGACCATCCTGTAGTTTCCCAAGTCTTCTTTTTTTCCCTTTTTTAAAATGAGTGTTACATTTCCCCTTTTCCAGTCAGTGGAAACTTTACTGGACTGCCATGACTTCTCAAATATGATGGATAGTGGCTTAGCAACTTCATCCACCAGTTCCCTCAGAACACGCGGATGAATCTCATTAGGTCCCATGGGCTTGTGTACCTTCAGGTTCATCAGATGGTCTCGAAACTCAGCATCTCCTAAAGTGGACAGTTCTTCATTCTCTTAGTCCCTGCCTTTGCTTTCTGCAACTTGGGTGGTGTGGCTAGACCCCTTGCCAGTGAAGACCAAGGCAAAAAAAGTCATTGAGTACCTCAGCCTTCTCCATATCCCAGTTGACCAGGTCTCCTGTTTCCTTCTGGAGAGGGCCTACATTTTTCTTAGTCTTCCTTTTATCACTGTCATACCTGTAGAAGCTTTTCTTGTTGCCCTTGATGTCCCTGGCCAGATTTAATTCTGTCTGGGCTTTAGCTTGCCTAACCTGATCCCTGGCTGCTCAGATAATTTCTCTGTATTCCTCCCAGGGTACCTGGCCTGGCTTCCACCGTCTGTAGGCTTTCTTTTTGTGTTTGTTTCTCCAGGAGCTCCCTGTTCATCCATGCAGGCCTCATAGCGTTTTTGCCTGACTTCCTCTTTGTTGGGATGCATTGCTCCTGAGATTGGAGGAGGCAATCCTTGGATATTAACCAGCTTCCCTGGGCCCCTCTTCCCTCCAGGGTTTTATCCCATGGTTCTCTACCAAGCAGATCCCTGAAAAGGCCAAAGTCTGCTCTCCTCAAGTCCAGGGTAGTGAGTTTGCTGTGTGCCCGCCTCACTGCCCTAAGGATCTTGAACACCATGGTCACTGCAGCCAAGGCTGCCCTTGAGCTTCACATTCCCCACCAGCCCCTCCTTGTTGGTGAGAACAAAGTCCAGCATGGCACCTGTCCTCGTTGGCTCCTCTACCACTTGGAGAAGGAAGTTATCATTGACACATTCCAGGAATCTCTTGGATTGCTTATGCCCTGCTATGTTGTCATTCCAACAGATATTGGGGTGGTTGAAGTCCACCATGAGGACCAGAGCTTTTGAATGTGAGGCTGCTCCTATCTGTCTGTAGAGGGCCTCATCTTCTCGGTCTTCATGGTTGCATGGCCTGTAGCAGACCCCCTCTGCCCTGCCTTTAATCCTGACCCATAAGCTCTTGGTTGGCTTTTCATCCATCCCCAGGTGGAGCTCCATGCACACCAGCTGGTCAGAGGTCAGAGAGGGCAGCACCCCCTCCCTGTCTCCCTCTCCTGTCCTTCCTAAAGAGTCTGTATTCTTCCGTTCCAGCACTCCTGTTATGAGAGCCATCCCACCATGTCTCCATGTCTGTTATCACCTGCACTAAAGATATATTAGGGCAGACATATTTCACACTTTTACTTATGTATTTTATCTTCAGTTATTCAGTTAAAGAAAACACTTATTCAGCTACTCAGATGTTTCATAAAGCTTTTTTTATCAATCAAATACCTGTGATTTTTCACTGCATTCTTGCAATAAATACGTTCTTTATGTATTTTACTGTAAAACACCAAAATCTGTGCATGATAATTTTGACCAGAAAATGAATTGATTACTGATCATTTGAAAACAATTTTGATCTGTTCATTACCAAGAGATGTTATATTACAGCTTTGCTAATGTCCTTCTTAAAAAAGAGATCTTCAAAACATTTCATCTGTTCCAAAAGTGAAACACCTAAGAATAAGTGTATGATTATACACTAATCATTTAACAAGCTGTACGGTATGACAGTAATTTGCTACTCAGAATTTAACAAATTGCCTCCTCAAATCAAACATCTGCAACTCTAAGTGACAGTGATTACCAAAAAGGGATATTAGGCATCTTAGCCCATAAAACCATCAGAGAAGCTTGATATACAGCGATGGAGAAAGTAGGAGGTTTTGTAATTTTATTTTTAACACCTGGAAAAAATACATATATTTCTGAAGCTTAATAATATTGCTTTGAGTTTCTTATTCTAAGATTCTGTTCTTAGTTGGTTAGGTCATGAGTTTTTTTGGAATTTAATCCTATCTGGATGATGGCATTAATATTTATTTTTTAATTATTGTCATTTTCTACTATTTAGCCTTTTCTGACACTAATGTTGAATGGAACGGGTTTTCTTCTTTTTTCCTCTTTATTCCGGTATCCCCACGTTACAATTACTTTAGTACCTACGTGTTGTGAAGAAAAGGACTTGACATTTAATAAGCAACAGTTTTTGTGTTAAAAATAAATCTTTTCCTTCTCCTAAAAAAGTCTGCTCAACTCTAGTGGTATTATGGCTTTTGACATGCTTTTCATGTCATAGACACAATGTGTACACCATTCTTGTAAAAACGAGTCAAGGACAAATGGTCATCAAATCAAGCAGTTCAGATTGATTAACAACCTTGTAGTCGGGACATCGAAGGTCCTGAGCCAAGCTGTGCTCTGCTCCAGGTCAGGCATCTTCACCAAAAAAACCTGCTGCTTTCATTCCAGATTTGAGTCCAGGAGTGAAGAAATATGTAGCCTATTGTGCAAGGGTTTATAAGTCTCTAAATATGACTTTTTTTTTTTCTTTTTTTTTTTTTTTTAATTTATTACTGGTACAAGAAGATAGGCTTCATATTCATTTCACCGTGAGGGGTCTCAGGACTAGCCAAAGCTCACTTTGGCCAAGGTATATTTTACCTTGCCGTAACAACTATTTTATCAGTGGAGTAGCTATTTCCTGCCCTGCGTCATCTTCAGTTCTGGGAATACCACACAGGATAAAGGTTTGACCAGGCAAAATGGTCACAGTGTAACAAGCTATAGCCTTGATGTCAGCAGAGGCTGGGGGATGCTATTGGGCAACTTTTGAACTTCACCAGGGTATCGATGAGAAGGAAGCAGGCTGAAGTAAGAAAATGTGTAAAAACAGTCCCAATCAGACTTGAAGAATGAGCATGAAAGGACCCCTCATCTCCAACATCAAACTCCTCCTAGTGTAGACTTGGGACACTGATGACACAAAGAACCTATTGCCTTTCCACTTGAGGAAGCCCTATGACCCAGAGGACACTGAAAGGGTAACAATAAGACTGAAGTAAAGAGGTAGATATTAGTATATTTTCTTGTGTATGAATTTTATGCATATTATTAATATGACTTTTCTGTATTAATTAGGAGTAAAGTGTTAGTGTAAGTGGAGCAATACTAAATTATATTTTGTTTGCATTGCTAATATTTTATTTAGGGTAGCAACAAATCCTTGATTTCATAGAAGTGGTGTTCTCCGTACTGGCCATGGCAATATTCTGAATATAACAGGGACAATGGTCCTGAGACAAAATATGATCAAAACAAGTTGACCCTACAGGCAAACTTTCTATGAAGTTGTTTTGTTGTACCAATTTATAGCTTCCATGAAAGATGGAATTGCTTATGAACTCTGTTTATGGGTGAATAATCACATTACTGTCCTGAGTGGCAATGTGAATTTTCCTTAAATCCTGGTTTCTGGCTGGTATGAGACAGGGAAAGATAAGTATCAGAACAGAAGATAGTAGGACTATGTATTTCTATAGAAATATTTTAATCATATTTCATACACAAGAAATCACTCTATCTCTCTGATACAACACGAGTGAACTCTGATCAAAAAACTTACCATGTATGTGAGGAGTTACCTTGGATAAATCACAAGCACTGTGGCATTTATGGAAGGTGTCTTTTTCAATTTGAGAGTTCAGTTTGCTGTATTAACTTTATGCTTTATGAACTGTCTGATGGTCTGCTCCAGGTATTCCCTAAGAGACGATCAGGTAAGTAATTAATATGTTTACTTGCTGAATTTTTATGCATATTTTATTAATATCAGATAAGACTAAAAGAGATCCTATGATACCTTAAATTTGATGTCCGGATGTTTGGTTAGTTATGGCTTAGTCTATATTTTTTTCAGGAAAGAAAGATAGAAGTACCTAAATTCTGAGGTTAGCTCAGAACCTGGTATAGCTTGTCAAAGCACAGCAGCCATGATGATTTTCCTTCAAATAGGTGGTCAAAGGAGTTCAGTGCCCCCCATCTTTTTCAGAAAATATTCTGTGAGATGAAGTGCTCATCCATGATGTGTTGAAGATAGGCTCAGTACTGTCTTCTGCATAAGAGGATTCAGAAACAAAAATCCTAATTTCAGAAGAGTGTGAAAACTATCAAAGCGCAGGTAAATTGAAGAAATACTTGCCTTTGCACAGACATAGTGCTGCAAGAGGTGGAAGACAAACAAGTAAGAGTGGGAGAAAACTAGAGGAATATTGAATTTGTAATTTGCAGTGCAGGATTAGAAGGGGGCAGCCTTCTATAGTATTTTCTTCTCAAAGACCTCTTCATTTTTCCCTCCACTATTTTTTAATGTAAAATGAATTAGGTGTCCAAGACTTCAGCACTCCTGGCATCCAGCTTCCTTAGGACGAATTCTTTATTCCCTTCCTCTGTTTTACTTCAACTAGTTTATAACCTAGCTGTAAAGGTTCTCTCTTGCAAAATACACTGGATTTCCTCACAATGAAACAGAACTTAAATTCAAGTTTCCTATTTCCTTGGTATGTGTCATCAGCACTACATTATACTGCAAGGAGTGTATGGCACTATGTTTCTTTGTCTAGGCATGTTCTTAAGATAGTAAATTCTATTCAGTTAGCCACTTGAATTTAAGAGAAGACTAATGTTTAGGATCATGAATGAATGAAAACATCTACAATGAGTTTCAGCTCAGGACAATGTTAGGTCAGGTGTATAACAACAGAAGCATATCTCCATTGTAAGCATCTCGGTATAACCCTGCTCAACTTCTAGCTATTCATCATAAGAGGCCAGACTATCCTCTTTGAATTAGCACGTATGTCAGAGGACTCAAGGGCGGCTCACAGCTTTTTGAAACAGCAGTGGCGTTTGAAAAGGGGAACAAACATACAGCTCACTAAGTGTGTTGAGTAGGTCTTCACTGTCTGTAAGAAGAGCCTAAACACATGGAGATCAGTTGCCACACATAAGAGTCTAGTAGTATTTAAAACCTCTTACGATATGCAAGACGTATGTGTGGGATTAAAAAATAAAGACACAGCACCTAAAGAAGACATATACTCCCCTGTAGCATCTGCCAAAGGACAAGGTGGATATGATATGGCACCTCAAATGGCACTAAATATCTGTATGTGAAAATTGATCCTCATCTAGTATGTACACACTGCTATTTAAATACTTAAACTGAGTTGCTTGGACACTAACTGAATTCTGTTCCTTCTGTGTGGAGATTTAACACTTCAGAGTTAGTTACACTAACACAACCTCATGCTCAGTATTTGTTACTGCATAGCTTTTGGTAGTTCTTGACACTGCATGAGCTTTCTGGTGTACCTTTCAGTAGCATGTATCACTCTATAGCATCCATACAGAGAACTTTGGGAGCAAATTCAACAACTGAGCATTCTACAGCACCACAGTGAATAATTTCTACATTTTTTATTTTGTTCTAAATGGGTTTTTTTGAGTTACATAAACACTATACCCAGAATGTGTATCTACTTCTATTTCTGCTAGGACGTAGAACATTTGTATCAACACAGGTATTTTATTACTTCAGGTTTCTCTTCCAGCTTTGATTATTTCAGCCTGGCTTTTCTTGTTGATTTTCAAAATGTGAAGTAATCCTTTCAGACTTCCACTGAGTGTGGGTAAACATCTGTTTCCTGAACAATCTAGGAAGTGACTGGGAGAAACTGTTCTGGTTACAGTTGTTATGATTGTATTTGTCCAAGCAGCTGAAGGCATAGCTGACTTTAGAACCATTGGTCTTCAGCCCTGCTGACAACATCATGACTAGAGCTAAAATCAAAATCAAAACCATTACTTATTAAAAATATTATTATTGGAAATAATATTTACTCCATAAATTTGAACAAAATTTGAAGAAGACAATTGTTTTGCAACAGTTTCTTGAACAGGAAATTTGCAAGTGCAGTTTCACCTTCCGCCATAGCGAGAAGCGTCAAACTGATAGCTGCTATGAAGGTGAAGGCAATGGAGAAGTGTCACTCTGGCACTCCCAGGAGAATCTGGGGCATATTATAAATATTTAAATTATTTTTTTAATCTCAAGATATAGAATAGTATCTGTTCATTTTTTAAAATCTGATGACCTACACAAGTTAGCGGTTTCATAAAAGGAATGTCTACTTTGTAAATATTTTATAACAGAATATTTCTGTTACTGTCTACTTCTACGCATGCAATTTTGGAGTGCAGCATCGATTGCCATTGAGCACTATAATTTTGACTAAAGCATTTCCAGTCTTTGTGTAGGATATAATTTTGCAACAGCGTAGCAAAGCACAATGTAAGAGGGGAAGATGATTTTACTTCAGAACTTTCACCCACAGTCTTATACATACCCACATACCTACTAACACCAAGACATGTTAATTCAGGTGGTTTGTCTAGCTTGCAGACAGGAGAACTTTTATGTCCGTGCACCCTTGTCCAGAATTTTTTTGCGTTGGTACAGTGGGTAGCAGACACCAACCTGGTGACCATACACAGATTGTGAGTATGCCTTTTTGTAGCTTTCAGAGGGTGAGAGTAATTAGTCTCTCCACACTGACTCACCCTTGTAAGCTATTGAGATTTACTTACTGCCCTTTATCATTCAGTCTGCATGTCCTGAGAAGCTGCACATGGATATGCGCTGCAGTCTGGATGATTTACTAAACAAGGAATCATGACACATGCTACTTTCATAGTCCTTCTGTCCATTTCTTTTTACCTTTTTGATGTTTCTACACACATAGTCTATCACTATTCATTCATAACAATCTTCACATTTCTAGTACAATTTCCCACGTTTGGAGGCTGCAGTACAGCTAGCTGCCATTGTGGACTTCTGGCCTAAAAGAGGTGTGAAATAGTGCTCTTGATAAATTCACATTTCTATATAAATATGAACTGCTTTTTCTGTCCCAGCAGCAAGTAATAACATTCAAATGAATATGTAAAATAATAGCAAATCTACTGCTCCAGAATACACATTTTTGAAATCTGGGATGTGTTTTAAGGATTCTCAAGATAGAGAATTATTTGTGTTTCCCTAAGATGATGCAGGCAATAGTGAAAGTGCTGAAGGATGAAGTCTTAGGGCGGAAAATGAGGAAAGTTAAGATTGGTTTATGAATTTAGGTAAAGACCAATTTTTAATAATTTTTTTTAAGAAGGTGTCAGAAGGGTGTATGTAGATTAGAGAGGAAGTGTTCAAGATAAGGGGAAAACAGTAAATGTGGTGCTGGCTTTAGGCAATTTTAAATACTAAGCCATGTACTAAGTCTGGCTGAGATGGAGTTAAGTTTCTTCATAGCAGCCCGTATTAGACTGTGTTTTGGATTTGTGGCTAAAATTGTGTTGATAACACACCAATATTTCAGCTATTGCTGAATAGTGCTTTCACATCATCAAGACTTTCTCTTTTTTCTCACTCTGTTCCCCCCTGTGAGTAGGTTGGAGTGGACAAGAGGTTGGGAGAAGACACAGCAGGGACAGCTGACCCAAACTGACCAAAGGGATTTTTCATGCCATACAACACCATACTCCACAATAAAAGATGGAGTAAAGGAAAAAGAAGCAGGGAAGGGGAGTTGTCTTCCAAGACAAACATTGTTTAGACAGAGGTTAGGCATTGGTCTGTTTTTGGGAGAGGATGAGCCATTTCTTTTGCTCTGCTGGTTTGTCTGTCCTTCGTCTATTAAACTGTCTTTATCTCAACTCATGAGCTTTCTCACTTTTTTTTCCTTCCTATTTTGTCCCCTTGGATTCTTGGGGTGTTGCAGGGAGGGAGTGTCTGTGTGGGTGTTTGCTGGCCAGGGTCAACCCACCACAAGCAGAAATACATTTCTCCAATCTTTTCTCATCAATTTCCCTACTTTCCAATAAAATTCCAAAAGAACTGGAATCATCACACTTCCCATTTTGTTACTTTTATCAGGAAACAGTAAGTGCTAAAAGGAACAGAACTTTCATTTTTTTATTAATTTTGTTTTCATTGCCCTACATTCTTATTAGAATAGTCAGCTGTCTACTATAAAGCAAAAAGCCAGCAAAACAAAAGTCAGCTTGGAGTGCAGATTCACAAAGAAATAAATGACTTTCAGTATAATTATTTCAGGTTTTTTACTTTTATTTTGAAAGGGTAATAGTTTATTAAGAAGGGGACGAACACCAATATTAAGAAGTCGTGTCCTGTTTTAACACTTACTACGACAAACAGTGTAATAGTGACATTTCCTTAGACAGAATTTCACATTTGCCCAAGCCTCTTTTTTCTGCTCTGAAAAGAGACAAGCCAGCTGGAGCTTTTGAATTGCTGGGGAAAAAAGAAAAAAAAAAAAAAAGGAAAGCATTACAAGTGACATTCAGCAGCATTATATTGTTCAAGTATGTGGCATGCAGGAGCAGTTTTGTTCACATACTGTGCAACCATTACAGAGAGTTGTTAGCAGGGTATGTTAGAGAGGTAGCTGTAGCATTTTTGAGATAGCAGCTCCTCTGAGTATAAGTTATGGTTGCTAAATGACTTTTCTGTGCTTAGATCGAGAAGGTCTCAGAGCAAATTTATAGGTGTTATTCTTGTAGTGGCTAGGTGACAAATTACCAGAACTGAAAACTGGAGCTTTCCTTTAGGAAAATAAATCAGTGTGTTAACAAATCGCAGATACTCTCTTAAGAAAATTAGTTACACTATCAAAGAGGAATTGCATAGATTTCAGGAGACTCTGAAGCTCTTTCTGTGGTTCTCGCATGACAATATTTTGTTTAGGCTCTGTAATTGTAGTCATAAAATGATGTAACAAAGGAAATTAGTAATTCTAACTGTATTAATAGAAAAAAGGTTTAAAATTGATTCATACAATTTCGGGTTTTTTGTTGTTTCTTAATGACATGAGTGTGTGGTTTGGTTGGTTTTTTTTTTGTTGTTGTTGTTTGGGTGTTTTCAAGGGTTTTTTTTGTTTCTTTGGCTGCATTTTTTTTAACATCAGCAAAGGCAGGATTCAGCACCAGGTCTCAGATATCCACATAAAGGTGTAAAAGTAGGTGCATATATATGAACCAGGCTTCTAAATTCCTATCATGATCAATGGAAATCTTCAAGTTATGTCATACACGCCTGCATTACGATATCTCAGATATCTTAATACCTAAATTGGCACTGGAGTCCAGTCTTTAGGAAACTGCACTAAGGCCATTTTCACAAAGGATGGGATTTCACTGCTAAACATAGAGTTCTAGATAAACCTTAGGTTGTACAATACCTCTGGGTGAATCTGGCAGGTATAAGACTGGACTTTCTAAAGACCTGTATTTTTATGGGAAAAACAAAAAAGCAAACAAACCCCCCACAACCAACCAAACAATTCCTCCCCCCTCCAAAAACCCCAGTAGCTGGTATCCAAACAGGATATTCCACAGTACCTAAAGTGGCATTAGACACATGTAGTTAGCAACAGAATCCTGCCCATTGGCCTTTATAATTAGCAAAATTTTCTTTACTACATTTATAAAAAATACTTGGGTCATCTCATCAGATTTTAAGCACTGAAAAATTATGTAGCTTCTTTAACTAAATATAGCTGTCAACAGAAATAGGCATTGCAGAGGACAATCGCCCCACACAACAATAAATGAGATACGCAGAATGAATCACTCACTGGACTAATTTAGCGCTATTCTGAAAAAGCTTAGTAATATAATCTAAAAATAGACGAATCTCTCCTTCTGACTTCTGACATTCAGTGAGAATGTCCTGTCACCATGACTCACCTCTTTCAAAATCAGTGGGTAACTTCAGTGTCTATAGAAAAGTACTGCATTAGAAGACATTGAATTCTTATAACCTTAACTAATTAATACAGTCACTACTGATTTCTGATGACTAGTCCTTCTTTACCTAGCAGATTTAAAAAATGCTCCTAATGTAAGGAATGAGCATTTTCTGATTGGTTGGAGCATTTATCAAAAATAGAAGAATAAGGAAACAGAAGCTATTAGGATATAGAATTCCATTTGCAAATGTTACAAATACCTTTGGCCAGAAGGAAGAAATAATTTTAAAATGTCAAAACATTTAATTCTGACAACTTAACAAAGAAACATTACATTTTGGAACTGCCAAAATGCTTTGTTTCAACATTATTCTAAATGAAATATTTCTCTCAGTTTATTTGTTTTAAAGCAATTAAAAAAAATAAAAATCTGTTTTTTCTTTCCTTGCTCAGATATACTGTCTTCCAGATAAACTCCAGTATGCCAGTCAGTATAAAAAAAGATTCCAGTACATATTTATGCTATCAGAATAGAAAAACATTTCCATAACATTTTTAATAGTTCATCAGTTCATCAGGAAATTGTGGTAAAGAACAGTTTATACCTACATAAAAGTGTCTTCATAGAAGCTATGGGATCTCCAGTTCTACTCTCTGAGAGCACTGGGAATTGGTGTGAATTTAATCTATGATCATTTGGCTTACTCCTGGGAAAGTCCATAGGACCTGCTAACAGTACTCATAGATAGTGACATTCAGCATGGCTAAGAAGGGCTGTGATTATGCTGACAGGTTAAACAGCTTTGAAATCCATAACAAGATTTAATATTCTTCTAACTGCTTTAAAACCTGAGCTGAATGTTTTAAGTTTTCTTCTCTGGAAATATAGGCTGGTGTTTAAGTACAGAATTGTTGTATTTCATATTATGTGGATCTCTGTGAAAAGCTCCTGTGAATAAAGTCCTGAGCAGGCACATTGCTTGTTCAGGTTGTGTTCATGCTCTTATTCATACAGTGCTCATGGGGGAGTCAGTCCCTGGAGCTTCACTTACATAAACAGATAAAGTTACCGAACTCTCTATTTACTTTGCTCAACCTTTTCAGTAATTCTTACTTCAAACATTACCTTCTTAGATTTTTTTAGAGTGCTGTTGATATTTTGTGTACTAGCCTCTGGAGTTTTCTTTGTCTTTAAAACCTTTTTTTTTTTTTTCCCTTGGTATCATATCTTAATATCAAACTTCAAAAGCTGTTTGCTCCCAAAGTGCTATGGATAGAGATACCTGAGTAGATCTACATTGCTGAATAAAACAGCAGTGAGTCTGAGTTCAGGATCCCAGATCATCCCTATTCCTTAACTGATAGGTATCACCTTAGCTTTATTTTCAGCCATTCTACACAGCTCCCTTCAAGAAGTTCTGGTTGCCAAAAGGCCATACAGACACGAGAGTAACAGATTTGTCTCCTTACATTCCACATAATCCTTCATCCCCATCCCAGCAGCCTTCGCACTGTCGAAAACCACAAGCCCTCTGGCAATGCATTGGAGACTAAAGCACAAAACTGTTTTCACACTTTAACAACGCCACTACAGTATAGCCCTCATAATATTTCTGAACCTTTGGTTTTGAATAAAATAACGTTCCTATCTGTGGCACCTCACATAGAGCCCTGGGGAAAATGAGGGTCAGTATTGTGCCTTTTAGACATACTTCTCAAGCAGTAGGGATGCAAGTTGTTCTGTGCCATTAGGGCAGGAGAAGCAGGGAGGCCTTTGACAATGAACAGCAGCTCTTACTCAGTTCTCATTACACTGGTGTATAAAACGTCTGAGAATGACCCCAGGAAACTTCCCGGTTTTCCAGGATGTCTGCTGAAGTCAAAATATGCTTACAACTGTGTGATATACATCACCAGAGGCCTTTAAGAAAGTCTTGCAGTTATAATCTAACAGATGCAAAAAGAAATAAGAGGAAAGGATCTATTTTACGCTAAATTTAGTGAAAGTTCCCTCAACATTACTTCCTTGAAGTATTACAGAGTCTTGACAGAGTACCATAATCCTTGTGACCTCTTACTGCTTCTCGCTGTTGGAAAGGGTTGAAAGGGTTGCATGTTGATTAATCACCTCTACAGCAGCACTGCACATGTTTACTTGGTCCAAAATTGTAGGCACCAGAAAAAGCCCTCAATATACAGTGGATTTGCGGCATCAGCCATGTGTGATACTTAAAATTTCAACTTGCCTGAAAACTGATCAAGTTCAAAAGTTGTGTACCTTGTCCTCTGTCAAACAAATCAACAAGGATTATTTATGCACATTTGTATTGTGTTTACATGTCCGGGTGTTGGCAGCAGGGGGCTGGAGGGAGGCCTCTGTGAGGGGAGGCCGGGGCTGCCCCATGCCGACTGAGCCTGTTCCAGACGGCTCCAACTGACCCACCACAGAGCATGGCTGAGCCCCGCAGCCATAGTGGTGGTGTCTCAGGGAAAATGTATTTCAGAAAGGGCAAAATACTGCCCAAGGGTGAAGACTAAGGACAAATGTGAGAGAAACAGCCCTGCAGACATCAAGATGAGAGAAGAAGGAGGGGGAGGAGGTGCTCCGGATACCAGAGCAAAGATTCCCCTGCACCCCCTGGAGAAGATCACAGTGGAGCAGGGATTTCCCTGCAACCTGTGGAGAAGACCATGCCGGAGCAGATATCCACACTGCATTTCATGGAGGACCCCATGCCACAGCAGGGAGATACTTTCTGAAGGAAACTGTGGCTCCTGGAGAAACCACACTGGAGCAGGCTTATCCTGAAGGACTGTAGTCCATGGAAGTACCCATACTGGAGCAGGGGAAAAATGTGAGCAAGATGGAGTGGCAGAGGCAAAGTGTTACGGACTGATCATAAAAGTTCTACAGACTTGTTTTATATCAAAAATGTAATATATCAGGAAGAGAAACGAGCAAACTAACAAGTTTCTTCTTAGCCTGCAAGAACTAAGCTACGATTGAGGTGGACAGTCCAAAACTGAATGTGTTTCATACTCACTTTGTTTTGGATATCACCTCACGCTGTGAAACCTTTGACTACTACTGAAATCAAACACTGTGGAAGGCCAGAGCTGTGGGTTACACAGGCTTGTATAATCAAGTTTTGACACATAACAACCAAGATTTCCACAACTTTATTTCATCCTTTCTTTGTGCTTTTGTTATTTTCTGTCCTTATTAACTGTTTTCTCTCTTAATAAGGAAACTGGGGGGATTATATATATACTTGTATTTTGTGACACAGTTTTCTCTAATAGTTGCTTCATTACAGAAGGAATTTGGCAATAATGAAAAAATACTATTGGTGTCTCCATAACTGTCGCAGCAAAAAGTCAAAGAAAGCTTGAAACTTCCAGTGCTCCTTAACACATTTTTAAAACTCCCTGCTGTAAGTAATGCCTACTAAAATTTTACTTTCTTTTTTTCTTTTCCATTTTTAACTTTTCTCTGGTGAAACAGGTAATCACAGCACATAAAGCATAACCCAATATCAAATTACTTTGCTAATTTAATTTCATCTTCAACCTTCTAAAGAACTACCTTGACTGATATATGTAACCTTCAGTTCAGTTAAGCAAAATGACTCTGCTTTTTTTCTGTTAGCAAAATTATCAAAGGATTTGTCCAGTAATAGATGGTCTTGTTCATGTTCTTCCAGTCTGGCAAAAGAAAGCATAAAAAAAGAAATAACAAAACCAACAAAGCTCCCAAAATCCCAAACTTGTTTTAACTTCTTTTTATGTCCCACCATAGTATGTTTAATGAAAGTTCTAACAATAAGAATTTTGACTTGATTCCTGCTCTCCTTGAAAGCAGTTGCAAAATTGCCGTCTACTTTACTAAAGGATTTGTTTTATTGAAAAGTTATCCTAAATGTGTATAGTTCATACATCTTGTTTTCTACCTGCCCCCCCCCAAACCACTATTATTTCTTTATCCAGGTCTAAACTATAGTTCTCAACAAAATAACATCTTCTGAAATAATAGCTGTAGATTTGTAATATCTGAATTTATGTTCTGCACTTAAATCTCATATAATTGTGTACTTGTATTTGGAGATAACTAGAGACATTTTATAGACAATCTTTTTGACTCTGAAATTATATGACAATTACACACATATAATGGATTAGAAAATTGAATTTAAATTTAGGCTGCATTTATTCTGAGATATATGTCTAGTTCTCCTCAAATAAAAATCACATAATGTCTATGCAAAGAAAAATATTTTTAGGAATACAGAAAATATAATTATCAAAGGAGCTGAAGACATATAATGTATATTAAAAACATTTTGTAGGGAGAAAAGCAACCATTTTGCACATTTTGAAGAAATCTGATTTTAATAAGAGCATAAGAATAAGAACAAGGTTTAAAAGATTACGAAAAAATAAGATCTGAAGTGTTACCCATGACATTTTCTTCGTAAGGTTAACTAGTGCATTTAGTTATATACACATTCTTTCTGCCACTCTTTACCACGTGCACACACACACACACGTGTATACACATGTATCCAAACAAGCAGTAGCAGTCTAGAGCTCAATTTAATTACTTGCACATAAACATTTACTAACATTTATGGTGTTCTAAGACATTCTATCAGACATACAGCTTTTACTCAAGAAGATAAAGTCTCCTTCAGGTCCTTCCAGCCCTCTTCACTGACAGTCAGTCACCTCAAATAGCAATAGGCTTTCTACACACAAGGTGAACAGAGACTGTTCATTTTATTGTAAAGTAAAGATGTATTTTTAGACAGCAGTGTAGCAATCAGCAGTGCAGTTCTCTAGACTTGACTTATAATACTGATCTGATGTCCTTTGATTAAAACAGGATCCTAAACTAGAATCTAACCTGTGACAGAGGTTAGATACCTCTGTCACTGACACCTAGGTTTAGATATCTGATTATGAACCTTAACCATAACAGGTGTATTGTTGAGAAAAATGTTTGCTATTTATTTCAAAATCAATCATACAATCACCCTCCACTTGAAGAAAAACACAGTCTAAACATATTTTAACTAAATAAATTACAATTAATGAATGAATATTTATTGGGAAGTGCAATAGGGTGTAAAAGAGACAGAGTTGTTAAAGGAAAAAAAAAATCCTGTTTTTGAGACTATAATAAATCTACTGACTTAGTTGCTAATGAGAAAGATCAGATAGAGATACGGTGTTGGAGGTGTATGCAGGAAATTAGCAAGGAGCTATCAAGAAAAGAGAGTGATAACATTCACAACAGTTCCAAAACCTTAGCTGAAAAGAAATGGACCTGAATCTGCCAGATATTCTTCCATCCTTTTTTCCTTGAGTTTTTTGTTTGGTTGGTTTTGTGAATAGTTTTTTGGTTGTTTTTGCTTTTTAACCTTAGATATGGTCTTCTTAGCAGCTGGTCAGCAGACATGATTAAGTACATCTGTGATTTCAGACAGTGAAAGCCTGTCTCGATTTAGATACCATGAAACTTTAGATAAAATGAAACAGCAATTTAACAAAAGCAAGTGCTGGATTCTCCGCTTGGGATGGGGTAATCCTGGTTATATGTACAAATTGGGGTATGACAGGCTGGAGAAAAGCCCTGTGGAAGGAGATCTGGGGGTTTGGGATGATGGCAAGTTGAATATGAGACAACAGTGTTGCCCTGGCAGCCAAAACAGCCAACCGTGTCCTGGGGTGCATCAAGCTCAGCACAGCTAGTCAGTCGAGGGAGGAGATTGTCCCACTCTGCACTGCACTGGTGCAGCCACACCTTAATTACTGTGTGCAGTTCTGGGCACCTCAATAGAAAAAGGACATAAAACTATTCGAGTGTGTCCAAAAGAGGGTGACGAAGATGGTGAAAACTCTCGAGGGCAAGACTTAGGAGGAGCAGCTGAGGTTACTTGGTTTGTTTAGCTTGGAGAAGAGAAGGCTGAAGGGTGACTTCATTGCAGTCTACAGCTTCCTCAAGTGAGCAGCAGAGGGGGAGGTGCTGATCTCCACTCTCTGGTGACCAGCCACAGGATGCAAGGAGATGATATGAAGCGGCATCATGGAAAATTCATTGGACATCATAGAATCATAGAATCACAGAATCGTTTAGGTTTGAAAAGACCTTTAAGATCATCCAGTCCAACCATTGACCCTACTCTACTAAGTCTGCCACTAAACCATGTCTCTAAGCACCACATCTACACGACTTCTCAACACATCTAGGGATGGTGACTCAACCACCTCCTTGGGCAGCCTCTTCCAATGGTTGAGAACTCTTTCCATGAAAAATTTTTCCCTAATGTCTAGCCTAAATCTCCCCTGGCACAACATAAACCCATTTCCTCTTGTCCTATTGCTAGTTACTCGGGAGAAGAGATCAGCTCCCATCTCACTACAGCCTCCTTTCAGGTAGTTGTAGAGAGCAAGGTCTCCCCTCAACCTTCTCTTCTCCAGACAAAACAATCCTAATTCCTTCAGCCACTCCTCATAAGACATGTTCTCCAGACCCCTCACCAGCTTTGTTGCCCTTCTCTGGACACGCTCCAGCACCTCAATGTCCCTCCTATATTGTGACACCCAAAACTGAACACAGGACTCAAGCTGCGGCCTCACCAGCGCTGAGTACAGGAGCACGATCACTTCCCTACTCCTACTGGCCACACTATTCTTGATACAGGCCAAGATGCCATTGGCCTTCTTGGCTACCTGGGCACACTGCTGGCTCATGGTCAGCCAGCTGTCCACCAGGACCCCCAGATCCTTTTCTGCCAGGCAGCTTTCCAGCCACTCCTCCCCAAGCCTGTAGTGTTGCCTGGGGTTGTTGTGACCCAAGTGCAGGACCCGGCACTTGGCCTTGGTAAACCTCATGCAGTTGGCTTCAGCCCATCGATCCAGTCTGTCCAGATCTCTCTGCAGAGCCTTCCTACCCTCAAGCAGATCAACACTCCTGCTTAATTTGGTGTCATCTGCAAACTTGCTGAGGGTA
>VFFE01007188.1:117357-132103 GCA_008921705.1 Burhinus oedicnemus
TCTGCCTTCCGGAAGTCCATGGTAGGGGTTTTGCTGACCCCCTTCCTTACTTCACCAAGAATCGAGAACTCTATCATTTCATGGTCGCTAAGCCCAAGACAGCCTCCAACCACCACATCACCCACCAGATCTTCTCTGTTTGTGAGCAGCAGGTCTAGCAAGGCACCTCCTCCGGTAGGCTCACTTACCAGTTGTGTCAGGAAGTGATCTTCCACACACTCCAGGAATCGCCTAGACTGTTTCCTCTCTGCTGCGTTGTATTTCCAGCAGATGTCTGGTAAGTTGAAGTCCCCCCACTAGGACAAGGGCTGGGGACTGTGAGACTTCTGTCAGTCGCTTGTAGAATGCTTTGTCTATTGCTTCATCCTGATTGGGTGATCTATAACAGACTCCCAACAGGCTATCTGCCTTGTTGGCCTTCCTCCTCACCCTTACCCATAAGCACTGGACCTCGCCTTCACAGTCATAGAGCTCTATACAATCAAAACACTCCCTAACATATAGAACCACCCCACCACCTCTCCTTCCCTGCCTATCCCTTCTGAAGAGCTTATAGCCATCCATTGCAGCACTCCAGTCATAAGAGTCATCCCACCATGTTTCTGTGATGGTGACTATGTCATAACTATCCTGCTTCACAAAGGCTTCCAGCTCCTCCTGTTTGTTGCCCATGCTGCGTGCCTTGGTGTAGATGCACTTGAGCTGGGCTATTGATTCCTCCCCCAATGTTGTCATGCTGCCCCTAGGCTCATCTCTAACGAGCTTGATTGTATCCCCTTCCCCCTTCATACCTAGTTTAAAGCCCTCTCAATGAACCCTGCCATCTCATGAGCGAGGATCCTTTTCCCTCTTTGAGTCAGCTGAATTCCATCTGTTGCCAGCAGGCCCGGTGCCATGTAAACCTCCCCATGATCAAAAAACCCAAAATTCCACCAGTGGCATCAGCCTCTGAGCCATGTGTTTAAAAGGTGTGTTTTCCTGTTCCTCTCAGTGTCCTTCCCTGCCACCGCAGGGATTGAGGAAAACACTACCTGTGCTCCTGATCCCTCAACCAGTCGCCCCAGTGCCCTGAAGTCCTTTTTAATCACTTTTGGGCTACTGACTGCAACCTCATCACTGCTCACTTGCATAACCAGGAGGGGTTAATAATCAGAGGGCCGTACCAGACCAGGGAGTTTCCTAGGGATATCCCTAACCCGGGCCCCAGGGAGGCAGCAGACTTCCCTGTGGGATGGGTCTGGTCGGCATATGGGGCCCTCTGTTCCTTTCAGAAGCGAATCACCTACAACAATTACCCTCCTTTTTCTCTTAACAGGAGCAGTCCTAATGCGTGGGACTGACTGACTCACCCTGGGCAACCCCCTGGAAGAATCTTCACCTATCTCCTCATTTGCCTGGCCCTCAAGTTCCAGAGCCCCATACCTGTTGTGTAAGGGCAACAGGGAAGGTGAGGGAGGCTGGGAGGGGACTCACCTGCCTTCCCGAGCAGGGACCTGTTTCCAATCCCCCCTGTCTCTTAGTTCCCCTCCTCCTTCCTGGTGGCAAGAGGGGAGGGGATCCTTTACTTATTGTGGGCCCTCTGTCTGCTGCCTTGGCCTCAAGGTGTGGCTCCACCAATCTATCTCCCTCTCACACTCTGATACTCCTGAGCCTGTCCACTTCCTCCCTCAGCTCTGCCACCAGGCTGAGCAGGTCATTCACCTGGTGACACCGCACACAGGTGGTGTCTCTGCTGTCCTCCAATGCGAGTGACAGGTTCAGGCACTCCCTGCAGCCAGAGACCTGCATGGCTGCATGTTTGTCTGGAAGCTCCGTCTGGGTCAACACATTCCTTCTCGCAAGGGATTTCGGACAAGTGGTAACCATGGCTAGGTCCTCTTCTGGGAGGGCAACAGCCACTACTTGAGTTGAGTTTGCCTCTCGACCCAGGAGGGGGACCAGTTACCACCAGTTGAACTTACCTCGCTAAGTGCCGACTGAGTTCCTCGGTGCACAGCGACTGGTCGCAGGGCTCCGGCAGGACCCGTTTAGAACTGCCGCGGGTGGTGCCGGCTCCACCCCTGCCACGTCAGCAGCCCTACCCCAAGAGGTAAAGGTTCTTCACTGAGAGGGTGTTCAGTCACTGGAGCAAGCTCTCCAGGGAAGTGGTCGTGGCACCAAGCCTGTTAGAGTTAGAGGAGCACATTTTATGATTCCATGAAACTTAATGTCTATGCCTACACACGCACACAACTTTGTTACTTCTGGTTTCCTCACTTAGACATCCCAGCATGCATCAAACATTAAGCCCATTCTGAGAGTTTATTCTCTTCCCATTTTATATGTGGGAATATAAATACATTCAATATATGATTTTCTTATTCAGTTCCTGAGAAAATGTCCTTTGCTATTAAACATCACAAACTCTCTGTAAATACCAAATGCACCTGCAACTGTGAAAAGTAAAATTGACAATAAAATATACCATTTATACTACTTTGGTTAGTGTGGGTTGTGCAGCTGAAATAAGAAATTCAGTTACTTAAGCTTAACATTTGCTTTACTCAGGTATTTGCACCTGGTTTTGATCATACATTATTGGCATTTGATAATTCATTTTCTTTCATTTACAATGGAACTATAACAGAAAGGTTACTGTATTTACTGGTTGAAGGATATACTCTGGTTACATCAACATTTTCTCTAAAATTCTTCTTCTCCAAAATGTTTTTTCTCTGATAAGCTGACATAGAAAAATTCTTAATTCATAGGTGACATGAATATATTTTTCTTGTTTTGTCTTCCATTGTAGTCCATTGCTCACTCTCACCTGTCCTTTACAGCCCATAGGGCTTGCACAACTACTTTTAGGAGTTAACAAACATTTTTTTTTTGTATGTTTTAACTGGATTGAATATTCTGTCTACTTCACAGCATATCACAAGTAATAATGCCAACACATTGTTTAAGTACTCTGTGCATGGCACAGAATTGGGAACAGGTGGTGAAAGAGGAGAAATGCAAAAAATAAGCAAATATTGACTGAAGATTTTGTATCCTGAAACCACAGTCATCTGATTGTGAGAACAGTCCCTAATCTCTCAGAACAAAAGATGAGCCAAATTACTTTAAAGAATTGAAAAACTAGAATTTTGATAGCTAGTTTGACTGAAAGGCACTGTGGAGACGTGTAAGTGCTTCAGTTCTCACATCCGAGCCATGGACGGAGAAGACAGGCAGTGATGAGCAACTGCAGGATGGGTGAGTATGAAAAATTTGTTAGCCAGGAGAGGATAGATAATCACATACTGATATTCACTGATAGTCTCTTTCAGTTTGTGTGACATTTGAATAGCCTTATTCAGGTTAAGAAAAACAAACAAAAAAGTACAATCTTTCTAAGATTCATGATGTTAATAAGCGTTGAATCCTGACTTGTTTCAGGTCTCAGTCCGATACAAAACTTGTGGCTGAAAATATAATGAATATCTGGCTAAAACATTTGTTTCAGTTTGGTGCGTCTTGAACATAACATATTCAGCAGTTTACCTCAGTATTAACAAAATTATAGAATTTTTAAGCAGATTTTTCAGTTGCCAGGCCATCTTCAAAATATAATTCTCATATGAAAATGAATTTCCAATACCATTACTGAATCACAAGTAATGCAGGGGCACAGCTATCAGAAAATCAAATTAAAGTGTGAAATTACCATCAGTCTTTTGATTAGCAAGTATGAGAATTTTCCATATCTGCTGAGAGAGTACCGAAGGACAAAGCAGAAAGAAAAGAGTTAGAGACAGCAGTGCAGTATGCCATTTAAGGTCTTTTTGTCTCTATAAAATGCAATAAATTATTTATTCATATCATATTTCATGACTATTTAATTCTCTGATTCATTCCTTCCCTCCTTGATTCAGGTAACCAAGAGGAATAATATTAATACATAACAGGAATAACACATTAAGATATTTCATAATTGTTTTGGTTGTTTCATGTTCTGTACTACAATTAAATAATAGACTGTGTTTTCTCTGTAGAAGAAAATAAGTGAATTACAGAATTTCATGGATGCATTTTTTAACATTTTAATAAATAAATTTGTTTTAAAAAAATCAGTTAATACTGATTTTAAGATTGAGAAGGACAGCTTCAGCTACAATAACTGGCATCTGTGAAGCTTGTTTGGAGTTCTCTAGCGAGTAATTTTTAATACAAAACATTGTTTTATTAAAAATGAAATATAAGAAAATCAGCATTCAAGAAGAAATTAAAATTAAAGAGCAATAATAATTTCAAGATTACTAGTGTCGACAACAAACAAGAGGTCTGATTACCTATCTCACTTCTTAAAATGATAAGAATAACTGTATTGAAATCCATGAGCTCAATATATGAATATATATAATATGTGAAACTCAAGAAAGTAAAAAGGCAATCAGGTTTTACATTTCTTAAAAAATAATTAGTAAGTACATAGAGAAGTTAATGATCACATTTATACTAGTAAAGGTGTATTTCAGCTGTTTTAGCAACAAATAAGAAGCTAATTGTGTGGATAATAGTTAACATCAAATCAAAAGACAGAGAAATCTGTAAGATGTGATTTGAAGGAGGATGTCATAAATGTGTGTGATGATCAGTGTTGAAATTTTCAGTAAAATATCTTAGAGGAAGACAGATGAGGGCAAAAGAGGGACGAGAACAAAGCCTTAGGCACATCCTAACATGGATCAAAGAGAAAACTGGTATCATTGGCAAGAAATGCATTATATATACATATGTCCTGGTTTGAGGTAAAACAGGACCAATTTTGTTCAATAACTTTTCTTTTTAGCTAGGCCTCTTCTAACTGCTGAAATTAACAACATGTTTTGCAGAAAACTGTTCGCTCTCAGAGTGATAAGACCCATGTTTATAGCTGAGGCCAAGGAACGGTATGCAGAGAGGCTCTTGCTTATACTTATTGCTATAACAACCAAGGCCAGCCAAATTTGTTACTTGCCCCGTTGGAGGGTCGGAAGCGGAAAAGCGTAGAGGGGTCACACCTGCGGGGAGGAGTGGACAGGACAGGTGACCCAAAACTGACCAACAAGGGTATTCCATCCCATCTGCCTCATGCTCAGTATAAAAGCTGAGGGATCAAAGGGTCAGCTCTCTTTCTTCAATGGCCGGCGTCCTGGGAGGACTCTGTCTCTGCGTCTGCCTTTGATCCCGATCCTGAATCCAGATCCGGAATCCAGTTCCCGTCCGTCACCGAGTCCAGTCTGGGACTTCCCCAGAACCTGCTGGTGACGTGATTGTCATCCTGGGAGCTTGATACGGTTTTGTATATATTTCATTATTTTTCTTTTTATTATTTTATTATCAATATTTCATTAAAGTAGTTTAGATCCTTCTAAACTCTTAAGTCTCTTTTTCTCTCTCTCTCTTGCCTCCCGAGCGGAGCAGGAGAGAGAGAGAGCATCTGTCGTTCCACCGGATTGGGCCAATCTGGCCCAAACCACGACACATACTTATATATGTACACACAAGGGACATTTTTATCAGTACTGCCACTGTCTTTTAATGATTTTAGCAATCTTAGGACTGTGCATGCGCTTGTAGTACATAGAACCCCACAAAATTCTAATGAATGTTAGAAGAGCTGCAGGCTGTTATCTTGCATAGACATTGTGTATAAACTCAGTTCATCACCAAGAATCTCAGGAATTATATATAATTCTTAATATTATTTCATATTAAAGATCCATGTTATATAACAGTCCATGTTTCTGAAATTCAGGCAAAGAATTTTTGCCTAGATGCATTATTATCTGAAACAAATAGAAATTTGTGTTTAAAATATTCCTAACTCTTGATACAGATCATTCATTTCTGAAATGTAAAATGTAGTGCATGAATGTTTCTGAAGCATAAAAAAGCTTATGACATTATAATTATTATGTCAGAAATGACATGTTGTTTGCTGTAAACGCCAGGGAGTTGGTCATTTTTTATTCCCCCAAAGGTATGCCTATCGATGTCAAACATATTTTATCTCAAGGTCTTTTTTTCTTTTATTGGAAGCAATAAAGTACAGAAGATTAGAGTTTGTATAAATTATATAATAATTAATTATATTAATAGTTCCATCTCTTCCAAGTTCCTGTTCTGAATGTTCTTCTTCCTTATATCATCATGAAGATGCTGTATTTCTTCCAGACCCTCATACTGCATGCGATATTAACGCTGACATTGCTGAGGAGGTTAGGTAATAAATGTTACCTTATGATTTCAATTTTTCTGAAGTTGTAGATCCTTAACAGAATTCTTTATTCCAGAGAAAATTATTCTCTTACGAGTCTCTTCAAAAAGTAAAAAGGACTGTGACTAAACATAGTCAAAACTCCTTAAAGCAGATACCCAAAGACTAGTGAAAATTGGTACTCGAAGACAAGTGATCTTTAGAAGCTGAAAAAAGTATAATGGAAATTTCAGAAGTGATTCTTTTATAAGCACTTATGATTCTTAGAGCCAATTGTAAAGGCTAAAAGCAAAACATAGACAAGTAATTGGTTATTACATTCCACTAAATACTATGAAAAATGTGGCCTACATGTTTTATAGCCAGACAACAATAAGTTTTACCCTGATATTATGAATTTCTAAATTTGTGAATCCGAGGGCAGGGAAGAGAGTGAAAAGCATGGTCAGAACCCTGGACTTCAGAGAGAGCAGGCTTTGGCCTCTTCAGAGATCTGCTTGGAAAAGTCCCATGGGATAAGGCCTTAAAAAGATGAGGGGCCCATGAAAACTGGTTAATATTCAAGGATCACATAGTCCAAGCTCAAGAGTACTCCATCCCAACAAATAAGAAATCAGGCAAAAATACCAGGAGGCCTGTGAAGATGAACAAGGACTTCCTGGCCAAACTCATGTTAAAAAAGGAAGTGTACAGAGGGTGGAAACAAAGATGTGTAACCTGGGAGGAATTGTCCAAGCATGCAGGGGTGAAGTCAGGAAAGCCAAAGCCCAAATGGAATTGAATCTGGCCAAGGATGTTGAAGACATCAAGAAGGGCATCTACAAGTACATAGGTGACAAAAGGAGGACTAGGGAAAATGTGAGCCCATTGCTCAATGAGACAGGGGACTTGGTTACGCAGGACATGGAAAAGGTGGAAGTACTGACTACCTTCTTTGCCTCAGTCTTTACTACCAAGTCCAGCTTTCAGGAATCACAGGTCTCCAAGACCAGGTAGAAAGGTTGGAACAAAAGAAACATAGCCTTGTTCAAAGAGCTCATGGAACACTTAGGCAAACAGGACGCACATAGGTCCATGGTCCCTGATGGGGTGCACACATGAGTGCTGAGGGAGCTGGCAGATGTCATTGTGAGGCCACTCTTGACAATGTTTATTCAGACACGATGACCGGGAGAAGTGCTTGAGGACTGAAAGAAAACAAATGCCCCATCTTCAAGAAGGGCAAAAAGGAGGACGCAGGGAACTACAAGCTGTTCAGCCTTACCTTGGTCCTTGGGAAAATGATGAAGCAGCTAGTTCTGGAATCTATTTCCAGGCGCATTAAAGACAAGAAAATCATCAGTAATCAACATGGCTTCACCAAGAGGAACTCATGGTTGACCAACTTAATAAACCTTTACAATGAAGTGACTGTCCTAGTAGATGAGGGGAGAGCAGTACATGTTGTCCGCTTGGACTACAGGAAGGCCTTTGACACTGTCTCCCACAAATCCTCACAGAGAAGCTGTTGATGTATGGGCTGGAAGAGCATACAGTGTGGTGGACTGAAAACTGGCTGAATGGCTAGGCACAGAGGGTAGTGATCAGCAGTGCAAATTTGAGTTGGAGGCCAGCAAGTAGCTGTATACTCCAGGGATCAAAACTGGATGCAGTCTTGCTCTTCATTAATGATCTGGATGATGGGGCAGGGAGTACCCTCAGCAAGTCTGCAGATGGCACCAAACTGGATGGAGTGGCTCATATGCTCGAGGGCTGTGCTGTCTGTGGTGGGTTAACTTGGCTGGCTGCCAGGTGCCCACCAAGCCACTCCCCTTCCTCATCTGGACATGGGGGACAAACTATGACAAAGGGCTCATGGGTAAAGGTAAGGACAGGGAAATAACTCAGCAATTACCATGACAGGCAAAACAGACTTGACTTGGGGACGATTAATTTAATTTCTTGACAATGAACAATGGACTAGGATAATGAGATATAAAAACAAAATTAAAAACACCTTCCCTCCATCCCTCCTTTCTTCCCAGGCTCAATTTCACTCCTGATTTCTCTACCTCCTTCCCCCAAGCAGCATAGGGGGTTTGGGAATGGGGATTGTGGTCAGTTCATTACACGTTGCCTCTGACAATCCTTCCGCCTTATGCTCACTGCTGTTGCACAGCAGATTTTATCCCTTTGTAACTATGTTATCACAGAGGCGCTACCACCGTTGCTGACTGGCTCAGCTTTGGCAGTGGTGGGTCCATCTTGGAGCTGGCTGGCATTGGCTCTATCGGACATGGGGGAAGCTTCTGACGTCTTCTCACAGAAGTCACACCTGCAGCCCCCCTACTACCAAAACCTTGCCACACAAACCAAGTACACTGCCATCCAGAAGGACCTCAAAATGCTGGAGAAATGGAATGATAAGAACCTCATGAAGTTCAACAAGGAGAAGTCCTGCACCTGTGGAGGAACAGCCACATGCACCAGTATATGCTGGGGGTCACCCAGCCAGAAAGCAACCTTGCCTAAAAGGATCTGGGGGTCCTGGTGGACACCAAATTAAACATGAGCCTCCAATGTGCCTTTGGGGCAAAGAAGGCTAATGGTATCCAGGGCTGCATTAGGAGGACTGTTGCCAGCAGGTTGATGGAGTTGATCCCTCCCCTCTACTCAGCATGGGTGAGGCCACACATTGGAGTCCTCTGTCATATTCTGGGCTCCTCAGTACAAGGGAGACATGGACATACTGAAAAGAGTTCAATGAAGGGCCACAAAGATGATGAAGGGATTGGAGAATCTCTCCTACGAGGAAAGGCTGAGAGAGCTGGGACTGTTTAGCCAAGAGAAGAAAGGCTCACGGGTATCTTATCGATGTATATAAATACCTGAAGGGAGGGTACAAAGAGGACGGAGCCAGGCTCTTTTCAGTGGTGCCCAGTGTCAGGACAAGAGGCAAGGCAATGGGCAGAAACTGAAACACAGGAGGTACTCTCTGAATATCAGGAAACACTTTTTTAATGTGAGGCTGACTCAGCACTGGCACAGGTTTCCCAGAGAGGTTGTGGAGTCTCCACCCTTGGAAATATTCAAAAGCTGTCTGGACATGGTCCTGGGCAACTGGCCCTAGGTGGTTTTGCTTGAGCAGGAAGATTGGACCAGATGACCTCCAGAGGACCCTTCCAACCTCAACCATTCTGTGATTCTGTGACTATACCTAAAAACTATAAGCACTGAAATAAATGTATTATACTATATATTTATAAATGATCATAACACTTTCATCCTTTCTAAAAGAAATTTGTGTTTATTTGTTTATACAGAAGAGAATAAATCTACTTAGCATTCACTTGGAAATATCAATCAATATTCTAGCTTTGTGTGAAAACAAGAAAACATTCCTTTTAAAGATGTGTAGTATTTATAGTAACCTTGCCAGTTTTCTTTCTCACCAATAGCCCCTGGGAATGGATTTTCTTTATAGAAATTATCCTTAATGTTGATGCTTCCAGCCTTTTCTCTGTGGCAGTTTGCTTGTTGCAGACATCAATAAGGTAATGAGCAAAGATTGTAGTATTGCATCATCACAGGATTGCAACCCCATGAAGGAACCTGCTGAATAGGTACACAGCTCTAAATCCCAATCCTGAGGAGTTATCGTACAAAGATGTCTTACTGTCGGACTAAGCATCCTTCCATACATGATTCAAAAGTGGTGTTTAATGCAAAGACGGAAAGACCAGAGTTGAATTTGCTGCAATACATTCTGGTTCTGGGAATATACAACCACACTAGATGTCAGCCAGCAATGAAAGTCTTGGATGTTGCCGATCTTAGGTGGGACCACAAATGTAAGTAGGGAGCTAACTGCTGGTAACCGTTCACCATCATTGAAAGTGAGTCACTCCAAAGGGTAATTTAATGCACAACTTCAATCTTTGTTCCACATGAAGGGAAGCTTTTCAAGCCCACCAAGCTAAAGACATCAAGTATAAACACAGTACAAATCCATATTGAGAAGAAACCTGCTATCACACTAAAACACACCAGCATTCTGTTGCACTGAAAAGAGATGTATTTCTTACATACACTAGAATATCAAATTCAAAAGGTCATGATTAGATTGTGATGTAAACAAGAACCTTAATCAATAATTCAGTTTGTGTCTCTCATTCTGAAACACTTGTATGTGCTGGCTAACGTTAATTAAATTTGACACAGGATTGCATCTCATATGAGGCATGATTTGTGGTACTTGTCATCCTTCAGGGCCTGCTTGAATAATCAAGTCACAGCAAAGTATTTGCCTCTAATCTATTTCCCAGGAGGCTAAGGACTAGTCTGTAAGCTTAATTAGTGGTTTAACCAATCCACAAATATGCCACCAAGGTAATACCGTTAGTTGTTCTTGGCTGTCTGTTATTTCTGTCCTGCTCATTATAGAGAAGCGAAATAATTGGAAAGCTGGCTGCTTTGCCTTGGTACTCAGGTGTTTACTCATATCATGAGCAGTCAGTGTCTTAAGTGTTTTATTTCCTGGAGGTGCTTGACTTCTACTCTGACACATTATTTCCTAAATTGTTCTCTTCCTTGAGGTGTTCACCTTAAAAACATATACATGGACGGTGACTTGCTGAGTTATTCAGTTACTTGGGTTGCTCTCATCTTACAACTCTGGTTCATTTGCTTAGGATGCTTGATTTATAAACACAAACACATGCAACACCAGTTTTCTTTCACAGGACTATTTGTCTACTGTGTATTTGAAAAATCTGTAGCATTCAAAGACATGGGCTCTTGCAATCTACTGTGGCATGATTATTCAGAGACCAAAAAAAAAAAAAAGTGGCACATGCAACACCATTATAAATTCATTAAACTAAAGAGAAATGAATACAATGTTTCAACTGTTGCAATGCACTAAAATAAATTGGTTCTGAAATCTGTGAAAAGACCCTAAGGCATCCATCTCTGTGAGAATCTCAGCCAAAATGTTTGAGGATCCCTCCATTCAGTTCCTCTTTATATATCAAACACAAATTGCTTGTCATCGTTGCCTTTCACAGCTGATTATCATCTATCATTTCTTATTGTCATTGACTCCAGCTCCCTATTTTCCTACAATGCTGTATTTATGCTGTTTAAATTTTCAGTCACGGTACCACTATGTTTTCACCTGTTATCCTTTAGTGGGTATCCTTAACTCTGAGCAAAATACTCATTAATTATTTGATTTTTTTCATCACAAGTTTTTAAAATAACTGGAGTTTGCTATTCTTATTAAATCAAGTGCCAAGTAGTCATTACTGGGACTGTAGAGCATGCTGTGAAAATACTTTCTTGGAGCAAACTCCTTGTAAAAATTCTGAGCCACTCTTTTGGAGGGTAATATTCTCCTTAGAGTTATTGCGGAATTTTCTTCTAATTCAAGACGTAGATACCTGAGATTTAATTCTTAAAGTATTTTAAATTGCAATATTAGTGTTGCTTGGTATACATTTTTTAGTAAGTATTGGGATTTATCTTTATGACTCTGCTTGTCTGTTGCATTATTGGAACTTTGGGTAGAGTTTTATTCTTCAATTAAAAGAGAATATATTTTACAAAAACCATGGTAAAATATAAATTTTCCTTCAGAAAACTTCAAATAGAGCTTGTGTACAAGGTTTCAGATTAAGGGATGTTTGATCATCTGTCTACTAAAATAATTTGAGACAGACTCTGCTTTGAAAGATTGCAGTCTTGCCCAGTAATATATAAACAACTAAAGGCTTTAAAAATAATGATTTCCTGAAACTGGGGAACCCCCCCCCACACACACACATGCACAAAAAAAAAACCCCAACCCCACAACAAAACCCCAACAACAAAAAACCACAAAAAATATGATTAGGAAGGAAATAAAAACAATAGTATGAAATCTGCAATGTTATGCTGATTATGGCTCACCTCACAATAAAATGTTGTCATCTCACTGTCATTTTCATAGTGTAGTCGGTACCTATGAAACTGTTTCTATGGCTCAGATTTGCAATAGTTTTAAAATTGAACAAAATACTGTCTAGAGACTCATAATACTATGGAACCAATTTTCTACGAGAATATAAGCACTAAATCATCACACTATTATGGTGACACACCAACATGAAGGGAAATTTACCAGGACAGGATGCCTAATAGAGGCAAGGAGATACTAAAGCTACTTTATAAAGTTGGTTAGTGTTCTGTGCACCAAAGTTCAAAGAAGATAAATTCAAACTGGAGAAAGAACAGAGAAGGGCTGCTTGAACAATTAGGAGTCTGAAGAGATTTCATCTTATGCAGAATGACAGAACTTGGATGGTTTAGCCTGGCAAAATGAAGACTGGGAAGAAAGATGACCTCTCTATAAATATACAGTGGAAAATGGCGCAGAAAGATATTAGCTAGCTAATAAAGACAATGTTGGCTCAAAACCTAGTGCATATAAACTAGTCTTAAGTACATTTAGGCTGTAAATTAGCAAAAGATTTTAACCATCTGAGCAGGGAGGTACAGGAGTAGACTTGCAATCAGAGAAGTGGGGGGAAAAAATTACTAAACATTAAAAAAAAAAAAAAAAACCCCCAACAAAACCCCGTTCCCCCCCCCCCCCAAAGCAGCTCAATCCAGTTATAGAAATACTATGAAATGTGGCTCCTTGCAACACCAGGCAAATTAATGACCTAGGGCATCCTTTCTAATACTGCATTCCCTTTAATTAACGAGGGTACACGGTGAGAGAACATCAGGCACTGGTATGAATTTAATGGCCACCTAAACATCATGTTGGGAAAAAAATGTAACCAGTTAATAAGCTCTTAAGTATCAGGCACTTAATCGGATCAGGTAAAATGTTACATACTTTTCACAGTATACAGAATAACTAGGGATAACTGTTTCTCCTATCTCTAGAAAATGTTCCTGTCAGATCACAACTAAGTCTATTAGAAATTTTACCTCATTTTTTTCATTAAACAAGGACTTCATGCCTTTATTTGTATAATACACATCTCAAACGCTGGCAACCCAAATTCATCATCTGAAAAGGGTGTGCCAGGCAAATCTGCTGAAAGTAACTACAAGTACTTTTGATTTAAAAAATGAAAATATTTCATTTCTGTGGTAGTAGGGAATGTAGATTACAGACCTAATTCTTATTGTTTTTGAAAACCAAATGCCTTTTAATATGACATCTGTTAACAATCCATTCATTTTGTTCCATCAAATTAGTTTTCAACATGTACTTCATCACTGTAGAATCATAGAATGGTTTAGGTTGGAAGGGACCTTGAAGATCATCTAGTTCCAAGCCCCCTGCCATGGGCAGGGACACCTCCCACTAGACCAGGTTGCTCAAAGCCTCATCCAACCTGGCCTTGAACACTTCCAGGGATGGGGCATCCACAACTTCCCTGGGCAACCTGTTCCAGTGCCTCACCACCCTCACAGGAAAGAATTTCTTCCTAATATCTAATCTAAATTTACCTTCTTTCAGTTTAAAACCATTACCCCTCACCTTATCACTACACTCCCTGATAAAGAGTCCCTCTCAACCTTTTCTGTAGGCCTCCTTTAAGTACTGAAACACTGCCTATAAGGTCTTTGCAGAGCCTTCTCTTCTCCAGGCTGGACAACCCCAACTCTCTCAGCCTGTCTTCATAGGAGAAGTGCTCTAACTGTCTGATCATCTTTGTGGCCCTCCTCTGGACTTGCTCCAACAGGTCCATGTCCTTATGTTGGGGGCCCCAGAGCTGGATGCAGTACTCCAGGTCGGATATTTCATGAAGCAAACTCCCTCTGGTCAATGCACATCAGGAAGGGGAGTCACAATCTATGAAAAGTAAGCTTCCTGGTATCAATTTCAAATCAAATTGAGTATGGTGTTTTATGATCAACCAATTCTTCACTTGCAGAACTCTGTAACGCCTCATTCTCTCATACATTAAAGCTAATCGTGATGGTATTGATCTTCGGACCCTGTATACTCAATAGGCTCGTGTTGTTTGTTAAGAGCCAGCTAGAGAGAGCTAACATCATGCTAGTAGAGCGCCGACAACTGCTTTAAGAATGTTCTTACTAAAAATTTAATTTAATTTAATAACTCCCTAGTTATATCTGACTCAGTGTGCCTTACGTTTTCTACACAGGTTTAATACACATATATTTTAAGATTCTTACAAAAGATAGAATAGAGACTAAGTGCCTTTAGTATGTTTTCTATCAAGAATTATGATGTATATCTTCTTTTAAAGTCGTTATATTTTAACTAATTTAATTACGCATAGGGAGGGGGGAGATGTGGGTAGTTAGGGACAGGCTGTCGGAAGATATCGCGCTGTACGGGAAGATAGGGTCCCTCTCCTGATAGCCATTAGCGTGTGATTTATGATGTGAGCAGGCGGAAGTGACGTTGTAAACCCAAGTTATAAAACGCAGTGTTACCTTGCAATAAACGCCATTTGCCGTCCACCACATTGGTGTCTGTGAGCTGATGGCCCGAGCGGCCTGGGGTTGGCCGCC